>JAECUM010001065.1:0-143870 GCA_016617855.1 Megalonaias nervosa | reverse complement strand
TCAAGTTTATCTCTGATGGTTTGTACTTTGTCACGAAAGAAATTTGCAAACAGGTCTGGAAGGTCGACTAAAGAGAAGGTAGCTGGAAGTGGTGTACATTTGTTCCTTGACATTAGCTTGTTAGTAATCTCAAATAGCTCTTTGCAGCTAGAACTTTCTGTGATCTTAGTACTGTAGTGGGTACTGTAGTGGGCTGATTTCGCTGCATGGACTATGTTTGTGACATTCTTCTTAGCGGCATCATAGATCTGCTTATGAATAGTGAGTCTGGTGGAAAGCCAAAGCCTCTCAGCTTTACGGCGGTCTCTTTTAGCAGTGCGAAGCTGGTCCCTAACACTGCTATACCACGGAGAACACTTCTGAATTGCTACACTGCACTTGGTTGCTGGGGCATGTTTGTCGAGCAATGAACGCAGGCAGTTATCAAGTTGTTCTGCTGTAGTAGGTAAGCTAGTTGTTAGGTTTGCTTGGATGTCATGCATTAGTTTGGTTCTGTTTATCATACGGAGGTTTCTCTTAGTAGCGAATAAAGGTGGAGGGTTAGGGACTGATACATCAAGATGGCATATAATGCACAGGTGATCTGATGAAAGTTCGTGGGACACCAGGGAGGACTGAAGAATATTATCATCAGGTCTGTAAAGAATCCAGTCTAATATGTGACCATGTTTATGGGTAGGTTGGCTAACTGACTGTTTGAGGTTGAAAACGTGAATGGAATCTAGGAGTTTCAATGTGCATGGGTTTCCAGGACAGTCAAAGTGAAAGTTGAAATCTCCAAGAATAATCAGGTTACCACCTATCGAATTTCCATACTCCAGGAGATTCAGAAACTGCTCCAAAAAGAGAGATTCTGTCAGCTTGTTTTTTCTACTAGGAGGAGGGCGGTAGAGGCAGAAAAAATGGACTGACCTTTGTTCCAGTGTGAGTGTAGTTTGGACCAGTTCAAACGATGTGTGGTCGAAATTGAAAGTTGTAGTGTAGTTAAGACGGTTGATCATGGAGGTCTTTGCGATGACAGCAATTCCACCTCCGCGAGAGTGGTGGGGGAATGACTTGATGGAGTAACCGGTGGGTGTTAGATCTGTGCACTTGGGTTCATCGCCTGATGTTTTTAGCCATGTTTCTGTCAGGAAAAAGACGTCGATATTCTGATCGTTCCTTATCACACAATGACTGTCCTTTGGACACAATGACTGTCCTTGGAACACAATGACTGTCCTTGGCACACAATGACTATCCTTATCACATAATAAGTGTCCTTGGAACAGAATGACTGTCCTTTGCACATAATGACTGTCCTTAGCACACAACGACTGTCCTTGGCACACAATGACTATCCTTAGAACAGTATGACTCTCCTTTGCACATAATGACTGTCCTTGGGACACAATGACTATCCTTAGCACACAACGACTGTTCCTGGGACAAAATGACTGTCCTTAGCACATAATGACTGTCCTTAGCATATGATGACTGTCCTCCAGGGACACAATGATTGTCCTTAGCACACAATAACTGTCCTTGGGACACAGTGACTGTCCTTGGATCACAATAACTGACCTTAGCACATAATGACTGTCCTTGGAACACAATGACTGTCCTTAACACACTACGACTATCATTGGTATGCAGTTACTGTCCTTAGCATATGATGACTGTATTTGGGACACAATGATTGTCCTTAGCACACAAAGACTGTCCTTGGGACACAGTGACTATCCTTGGGACACAATGACTTACCTTAGCACACAATGACTGTCCTTGGGACACAATGACTGATTTTAGCATATAATGACTGTCTTTAACACAAAATAAATGTCCTTCGCACATAATGACTGTACTTGGGGAAGACATGAGAATAAGGTTCTTGACATGTGAACAATGTTCATGTGGTTTTTCTCACCCTAACATAAAAAACCTTGTTTGAGAACTGACAAAAACAAGAACCGTGTTCTCAGGTTGAGAACTCACACCACTTTTAAAGTGTGAGCAGTTAAGAACAAAGAGAACAGAACATACTGACTGTTGATCTGCCATGATTTATTTCCCCAATAACAACTCAGGTTGTTAGGGCATGCACACCTGGAAATAACTGAGAAGATATGAGAGCACATCCTTGCTGTTTGGGTGGAATGCCATAACAGGTCATCACAGATGGCAAATGTAGCTTCAAGGTTAACAGAAACTATTGTAGGAACCCCACCCAAAGGGTCATAAATTATGGACAGGTGTGGACTTTGAACCCAATGGTGGGATTTCCCTGTCCTACAACAATACACATTTCATTCTTCTTCTAACATTTCTGGGTAAAAAGGTGGCTTAATGAAACACAAATGACCCCACCCCCTCAAAGGACACATATAAGGCACTAAAAGTACAAAATATCCACTTGTATGTTTTAGATATATAGAAAGAGTATAAAAGAGTTGTTTAACACAAAAAACATTAGCATAAATTCAGAAATGTGCTTCAAAAATATTAATATGAATTCTGAACTGAACCACAAGAAAAATTGGAAGCAATTGTGATATCATGCATGTGATTTTATAGAAACAAGTCAAAACAGCACTGCACCAACCAGTCAATACACTAGTTTGATGTCATGTGACTTAAGATTATTATCTACTGGCATATAATAGAAAAATCCACAAGAATTTTCTGCACTGAAAACCTGATCACACCCATACAAGAATGTGCAAAATAAATTTGGGTTCTATTTCATCTGTAGTTGCTCTCAACAAACTTAAAAAAATAGATACATGAAACATACGCCTCCAATGCAAAGCAATTAATGTCCAATAAAATCAAATATAAAAATCTGAAACATTATTATAATAACATGAAAATTTAATCACTTCATCTACATATGAATACAAATATGCAGACCAAATTTCATTTGTTTCTGCTAGTCTTTTGTCACAAAAATCTCTGCCTAAATGTTTCAAAATATTTGTTTATAAAAACTTAAAAATTGCTTTAATGGATTAAAAATATAATCATGTGATTCACATATGAATGAATTAAAATATGTCTTCCAAATTTGAATTGCCATCCTCAAGTGGTTTTTGCTTTTCCTTCATTATACTGAAAATCTTTCTTCTTCAAAAATTCAGTCCCAAAAAAGTTTTAAATAAGTAAAAACTTTGAAGAAAAAAAACTCTACTGTAATGGCCTTAACATCTAATCTGGTCTCATATTTTCAAACATTTTTCTCTGTTAAACTAATGCTCAGCTCCAAACTTGCAAATCTGATTCAATTCTTGGAGTATGCCTAGATCAGGTCTCAACTGAAAGCTTGCATACATGGAAAATAACAGTTAATGTTGAAATAGCAAGTTAAGACGTCAAGATCTTGCAGATTCTTGTGAGTGTAATTTTTCCAGTCAAATACAGCGAATCATTAGTAAAACTCTTTAAAAAAATAAATTCAGCAAAGTACACATGCATAATTCTGGAGTGTAAAATGAAGCTTGTTTTGGTTTTGGGTCCTGTAGCATGAGATGTGCTGTTTAACAGTAGCCTAATACAATGGCATTGCATGTACAATACTGATAATACAAAGAGTTGTCTAGTGTGCAACCATTTTATTTATTTACAATTATGTAATTTTTCTCTGATATTATCTTTATTGAGGAAAAATCAGTTACTCTGTCTCCTCTTATGACCTGCTCAGCTAGAATTTATTTTTGTGGACGGCACATTGCAAATATTTGTGTCACATATATTATTGTCCTGATCATCACCTAACAAGAGTTCCTTGAAGGGACTGGCAATGACGCTCTACTGTCTGAAAAGAACGTCCAGGAATTTAAGATAAGACCATTCATTCTTTTTAATGGACAAAAGATCAGTACCATATTCATCTAATACAAAGCAGACGCCATTAGAAGAATTTTGATGAAAACCACATGTTGATATGACCATCAATTCAGGATAATCAGCATCAAGGTTTTCAAAATGTTCATTGTGGCAGCCAAATTTGAGGTCAAATCATCACCATTTTCATCAAGGTCAAATTAGATATCGTAATTAATCATCTGTGAAAATCCCCTCTACATATGAATTTCTGTTTAAGAGAAGTAGCAACAAGGAGATTTTCAAGATGCAGCCATATTAAATGTCACACTCGCACCAGTTTCATTTAGGACCAACCAGACATCATAAGAAGTCTTTTAGTGAAAAGTCCATGTTGATATGACTATCCATTTAAATGGAATCATGATAACAAGATTTTCAAGATGGCTGATGTGGTGGCCATATTGGATGTATAAGCAGCACCATTTTTATTTAGCACCAACTAAAGACCATGGGCTAAATATGTGTATACAGTGTCATGTCAATCCTCCAAAAGTTTCAGAGTAATAACAAATTTGTGCAAAAAGACAGGTGAGAGACATTGGACAATGGATAACAGGCCATCCAGTAAGCTCTTCTGATCCATGACCAGGAGAGCTAAACAATGCCAAATTATATATCCTAATGTGTCCCTTACCAAATCATATCAAACCAAGGGGCCTAGCCAGAAGGTCATGAGTAAAATACATTTATCTTCATTTAAGGGAACTATTGTCACAATTCCATTCATAACCTTGTAATGATATCAGTGAAATATAACCTTCTTATACAGGCCTTAAATGCAGACTACAGCCTGGTGAGAGGATTCCAGGCAAAACTGCAGTGAGGTATACTTTGAATTTTGACCCGTACTGTATCTTCTCATTGACTTTTAAAGGCATAGGATATATGTGATAAAACTGAACTGAAATATATATATATATATATATAATATTTTGTGTATTATTATGATTCCTATGAATGATGCTTTTTCAATGGATGACAAGATGTCACATGATTTCTAAAACTTCATTACTTTGTGCTGTGATGGTACAATAGACTTTTATGTCACTATTCATTTTTTCTGGATTCCTCTAGCACAGGGGTGTCAAATTCAAACCACCTTGAGGGCCGCATGAGGGCATTTTTGATGGCCCAAGGGCCGGACCACCTTTGTAATCTCTCATGACACCATGTGATGCCAATCATTTTGCGGGCCACAGGATATGGCTTGGCGGGCCGCATGCGGCCTGTGGGCTGCATGTTTGAGACCCCTGCTCTAGCAGACAAAATAGCATTTTCACAATTCTAAAACAAGTCCAATTTCAAAGTGTTGCATTAAATCAGGTAACAAAATAACTATAGACCTTTGTTTTGGTGAACATGAAGTTTAATGAACCAGTAAAATCCAGGGATTTTCTTGGCTGATTGGGAATTTAAGGGCCTGGGCCTGTCATTCTGGGAACAAAACTCTGATCAATTGGGAATAAAATATTTAGGAGTAAACTGCTGTAAATGGGAATTATACATGATGTGAAATATTTTACACTGGGACTGGGTCTGCTTTTGGTCCTTCAGGAGTAGTTCTGTCCTCTTCAATAGTTTTAGTATTCTCCAGGAATCGTCATAAACATCAATTATAATGCAGAAAACAAGTTCAGACTAAAGTGATCTTTACAATCATGTTGCCCATTTTCTAATAAAAGTTTGCATTTTTTTCTTAAATTTCAATCTCTATTTTAATTTTATAAATGACATACCTACCTATCTACCAGGCATAAATGACATAAGATAATAAAAAACGAATATTCTTTGATATCAAATTAGAGACTCCACAAGAGGTCTAAGTGAGCCTGATATTGCTCACTTGGGCAATTGACCACTGTAAGGTTGAGAAAGCAAATTCATACATGTAGTGAAACTCTGGTATGGAAAGAAAAAGTTATAACTCTTATTTGCCACATTGTCTATTATGCCTAAAACAGAAGAAAAGAACCAAGTGTTTTTGTTATCATGCTAAAGGCAAGAGTCCCTTGAACTGACTGATGCTCTGTTTGTCTTAAAAGAATTTCCCGCAATTCAAAATAAGACCATTTCATTTTAACTGCTGAGTGCTTAAACCATCTCTAATATTCTTGAGTGATAAGATTTTCAAAATTGCCCACTGTTGTAGCCATAATTGATGTAAGACTGGCACTGTTTTCATTTAGGACAAACAAGACACTATCTGAAGACCTTTGATAAAAACTAGTTTCAGTATGAACATCCATTAAGGATAATTAGTGACAAGATCTTAAATATATTTATTGTGGCAGCCATATTGGATGTCTGCAGAGCACCACTTTCAGTTTTGATCAACTAGGTATCTAAAGTACGCATTTGGTGAAAACCTTATGTTGATATGTCATCAGTTTTAGAGGTGTAGTGATGACAAGATTTTCAAGATGGCCACAATGATGGTTGTATTAACTGTCAGATTGGCATAATTTTCATTCTGAACAAACAAGACACAACAGAAGTCTTCTGATGAAAACCCCATGTGAACATGACTTTCAATTAAGAAGAGTTGAGACAAGATTTTTAAGATGGCTGCCTTGGTGACTACACTGATTGCACCATTTTCATTCAGGACTAACTAGATATTATAATTAGCCTTTCAGTGAAAACCTCGTGTTGATATGACCATCCATTCAAATGAAGTAGCAGTAATAAAATTTTCAAGATGGCTGCCATCATGGCCATAAAGCAGGTTTCATCTGCTTATTAACATGAAAGGGGTGACTTAAAAATCACATATCCTACCTATACCCAGGAGGAAGTTGCTCATGCCTGCCGTAAAGGCTGTCACAATGTCACCAGTTTAATTTAGTACCAACTAGTCATCAAATGAATTCTTCTTGTGAAAACCAATGTTAATATGATTTTTCATCAAGAAGGAGTAGCAATAAGATGCCTTTGTGACAGCCATATTGGATATCAGATTGGTACAATTTTTATTTAAGACCAACTAGACACCAAAATAAGTCTTCCAATAACAAAATTTCCAAAACGGCTGCTGAAGTGGTCTTACTGGATGTCAGACTGGCACCAGATTCATTCAGGACTAACTACAAATCACAAGTTGTCTTTAAGTGAAAATCCCCTGATGATACAACCATCCATTTGGAAGGTTTAGCAATAAGAATATTTTCAAGATGGCCACTGTGGCAAAAATATTGGATGTCTAATTAGATCATGAAATGAATGTGTAACATCTCATGGCAATCTAGAAGGTGAAGTGATAACAAAACTTGTGCTAATAGATGGACAGATGATGGATAATGGATGAAAGACAAAAGACCTAAAAACACATCATATAACAAAAGTCATTACAGTGTGAAATATGGGTTGCAGTGATTACTAATAAGATGAGTAATTAGTAATCATCAAAATGCATAAATCACAAAAGTTTCAAGATTCCAGTATGACAGTATTATAGAAGAAGAAAAAAATCCTATGTGGTAAATGACTGAATATAAAAAACAGAACACAAGTGCGTAAAATATGAAATGTTCACCACAGTGAGCTTTTATTTTAAGGTACATTACTAATAAAGTTGTATGCAATCACCTTAGTTTGATGTTTCTGACATGGATAGTGGTTGAGATTTAACCCAAGTCAAATGAAGCATAAAATAAGCATCACAGTAACCTACTTTTGTGATAATAGTGTAGTACACATAAAGATTTAACCCTCACCAACTTTTATCATTTTAATAACAATAATATATTTACAGGGTGCCTACAATTTTCTGGTAATTAGCTAAATACAAAAACTGAACCCAAGCCAGTACAATGTGAAACATAGGTGGCAGTGACTTTCTTTTCTCACAACATTGTGATACTAACAGATATATACAATCATCTAGTTTGATAATTCCTGCATGAACAGAGCTAGAGGAACAATCTTAAAATAAAAAATGTAACAAAAGATAGCATGTGTAAAATATGGGTCAGAGTGACCTAGATTTATTATGAGGTTTTATTACTCAACAAGAAACATCCCCTCACCAAAAATTTCATGAACCTAGGTATAACAGCATATATAAAGATTTCAAAAACCTATTCGGTGCTGAGCTAAATATAAAATGTAACCTAAACCTGTAAAATGTTAAATATAGGTCACAGTGACCTTTTGTTGTAAGGGTGTTGTACTAACAGAATGCATACACTCATCTAGTTTAATGATTCTAGCATTAACAATTTGAGAAATTAACATTAAACACAAAATTTAACCAGTAAGTAAAGCGTGAAATGAACATTATAGTGACCTGTATTTGTGATGAGGTTGTACTACTCATCAAGATGCATCCCGTCATCAAGTTTCATGGTTCCAGCTAAAACAGTATTTATACAGAATGCAAAGAAATCTGAGCTATATGAAAAAACCATAAACCAAGAATGTACAAGTAATGTACAAATATATATGAAGTTAGCCCCCTATCAAGGGGGTAGATGCTATCAAACCTACTCCACACTGTTGCCTAGGAAGAAGAATGGCTCAAGGGCAGTGAGGTTTTATATATGTACATGTTTTTATCTGCACAGACACAAACACCGAGGTGATCTAAAACCCAATGAAGCCTACAGTCATGACTGTAAATCTCAGTAATGTCATGTTTCAGGACACTTGAGAACTTATTGTTTTTCCAACCTGCCAACCAGCACATTCTACCAATCATAACATTATTTTAAAAATACAATACATGACTTCACAGTTTTAAGGGACTACTCCTATTAATGAATAGATGGGATTTTTATAAATTAGGTCGATATAAATTGTTTTTAAGTAATTAACAAATATATAAAATCTTCATGTTTTCTGTTTATTTCTATTTCAAACATGTATCAATTCTTTTGACAATAAAAGCATTAGCTTAACCACAATGTCATACCTATATTAACAATAACTTTTCCCTTTTTAGCAATAGTTTCCTGGCATCACTTTTATGCATTACTGTATTGAAGTTGCAGTAAGTCACCAGTAATTATATTTTCTGCCCTGAAAGTTTAAATACCTTGCACCCAGGTATGGTTCATTGCTCACACTGAGTGACCTTGTAAATACACTGAAACTTTTGAACTGGTACAGAATGAAAAAAAATCTTGGTTTTGATCATATGTACCACTTGCACTTACATTTAATTCATGCATTAAAGCTATAGAGAAGTCACAATACTACTGCATTGAAAATAATCACAATAATGGCACAGTGGTAGGGTGTATTTATGAGATCTTTAAAAAGAGTGAGTGAGAGAGAGGTAGAGGGGAGGGAAAGGCTGGATTAAGAGGACTTCGTGTGTGTGTGTGTGTGTGTGGATGAGAGAAACAGAAAGAGAGGGAGAGAGAGAAATAGATGAGAGAGAGAGAGAGAGAGAGAATGCATTGTGTTTAAATGCTAAGTTTTAACAGTCTTAATACCAGTAATGTGTACACAATGGAAAGATTCCGAGAACACTTTTAAATTTCAAATAGAAATATTCTGACTCCATACCAATTACCATAAAGGCATGTACTTTCTGTGTTATCAATATCATGCAGAATTTCTGTCCTTGCTAGTGGCTGGTTCAAGTTCTAAAAAACAATTAACTGGTTCCTACTAATGTTGTAAAACAATGTTTGTATAACAAAATTTTCTCTTCATCCAATCCATTTCAAGGTTTAATACATTGTTTTGGACTGCTATTGGAACACAAGATATATTATTATCTAACAAATCCACCAATTATAATGAAAAGGGAGATGCCAAAACAAATAGCTTGCCAAAATCAAAAGTGGAATGTATAGTGTGTTGGTATTACAAATTGTGTCAGTAAAAAAAAACAAACTTCAATGGATCAATGACCATATAGTCTGATTTTTATTTGGCATGGCCAATGTTTCATCATGGAAATTCTTGAAGGAATATTTGATGGTTATGTGCTTAATATATTCTTTGATCATGTTTGTGCCTAATATATTAATTGTGCATTCATATCATGGAATACATCTCTCTGAAGGGACACTTTTTATAAAAATAGAGCATCTCTTAAGAAGATGAAACAAAAGAAATAAAAAAACAGCAATGCACATATTGCTAAATTTACCATCATTACAGTATCATACTTGATACTAGGGTGAACTGAAGTTAGCAAAGTAAAATATAATTATTTAGACAATTTTCATCTCTTCTCTATGACATGAGTAACTTTTAGGAACTTTGTCCAGGTGCACATCCAAACTTTATAGATTCTGGTGTTTTTCAAAACTGATCACTTTTATTTAAGCACTGTGGGACTGCAGACTATATGCAAGGAAAAATGTACACCCATATATACACTGTAAGCATTTGAAACACTATCATTTAAATATTCTGAATAAAATTCAGTAAATGTACCTCATAAATAACAGCAAAGCTTACATGCATGTAAGAAATCAGAAGAAATTGCTGTTGGGCAATATCCTTAAGAAGGTTATGATGCATAATAAAAGAAAGCAAGCAAGACAAGTAGGTCACAGTGACATCAATAATGTAGTTGAGAGTGACCTACTTTTGGTACAGTGGTACAATACCACCTGGGATGCATATACATGCATGAATAAAGTTTCATGACAGCTGTGTCAAGAGCAATGAGATATGGATTTTTTAAACAAGCAGAGTGCTAAAACACTGATGGGCATAACAAATGTTGTTGAGTTTTTTAAGGTGAGTGAGTATAGAGATTGGGATTGTGGTAAATCTCTATGATTCAACCACATGCAGTATCCAGGCATCAGATCAAATATCGACACCACAGAATGAATTAAAATTGATACATAATTCTGACCCCCTTGCAAAATATGTACCCATTTCAACTGGTCACTATATATTTTAAATCCAGTTCATAATCATCCATAAATTTGATACATGTAACCCTTCTGAAGTAATCATTATTATTCAATTATTTATTGAAAATAAGAAAATAAAAGGTCAAAAGAAACTAACTAATTAATGATATTTAATTTTAAAACAGACAAAATTCAGGTTATTACTTACCAACTGCAATTATCTCAATCATTGTGAGTATTCAATATGAACTATTACAAATATATATTGACTAGCCAGTGCAAGCACAAGTCCTCAAAGAATGAAATAATACATGTATTTTACAAAAAAGGATGTGGAGGAGTGTTTAACAGATTGAAAAGGAAATATTTGATAGTAATACATAAACCCTGTTTTTTTTTTTTCCTAGAGAGTTTTCTACAAAGAATTTTCTTTCCTTGATAATCATTCCAGGGGATCAATATTTGATCATACAACACAAGGCCTGACTTACGCCGGAATGTTCAACTATCCAGTCTTAGGGAGAGATGTGTGTCTCTCTTCTGATCAAACCAAGCTCTGACTGAAAAAATTGTAAAGCAAGGGAGCTAAAACAGTAAAATATAAATTTGTAGAACTCATGAATTTTTACTATATTTTACCACCTGAAATGTTTCTATTACACAGCCATATACTGTATGAACTCACCTATAAGACAAGTCCAAATGCAAACTGCACAGACCCAGATCTGCTGTCACATAATATGCCATCAGATGTGTGTCTGTACAGTTTGTTAGGAGTAATCAGAAAAACAAACACAGACCCTGATCTGAAGGTATATTTTGCAGATCAGGATCTTTGTTGTTTGCAGTTTGAAGATGGGCATAGAGATGCCATAGTTCAACAGACAAAACTAATCAAGGCATATCTGAGTCATGAGACATGGTACATAACAAATTGCATCGAATATTTTGAATGGTTCTTGAGCTTAGATGATTTCAAGGATCTTTTGTAGTGAGATTTAATATTAATGGAAAAAGTGCAATAACTCTATCAAAATTGTGCCTGACAAGATGAAACCTGAAAAAAGGCACATCTGCATTTAATAGGCAATTAAAGGGCTATAACTCCATTCAAAGTGGAACTGATATAGACAAAACCCACAAAAGGCACATGCAGAACTATGAGACAATGTACTAGGGTTGAACCAATTCAATGATGCATAGATAATTTTTATGTTTTGATACACACGCCTATAAAAAAGGAGGAAAATCAACAAAAATGATAACTTATAAATGTTACTTTTAATCATCAATGGCCACAAATAATTATTAGTCATTTGCCTATTTGTTCTTTCAATGTGTATTGATATGTATCATGCTGTATATTGTTTATCATGATATATACTGAAACATGGCACCAGCATATCATTTCAACCCTAAAATATGCACACCAAACTGCATTAGAATATCTTGATTGGTCCTTGAGCTATGTTGGTTACAAGGATCAGCTGGACTGAGATGACATACAAATGAAAAAAGAGGAAAAATTCCATTAAAATTATGCCCGAAAAAGATGAAACTTTCAAAAGTCACTTCTGCATGTAATATGCAACTCACCTACTTAATAAAATTCAATTATGTGCAAGGGTTGCAGAGCTATGCTGGTTACAAGATGTGTGAATGGATGGTCAGATGAGTATATATAAAAGGTGACTACCATAGGGTTCCCACATCTTGATGCATGTCCCTAATAATGTCCAAGAAATAGTATAAAATTATTACAATAATTAAAGAAGTACTTGTCCATTGTACAATAAAACAATACTGCACAGAAATATTACATATACTGTAGTTTTAAAGTTCAAATTGGGCAATGTGAATATAAACGAATGATCTGGTTTTAATGTTTGCAATTTATTGATTCCACAGCAAAGAGCAGGGACTGGAGTGTAAAAAGCATGTCACAGTGATCTACTTTTGATAGAGTGGTATAACAACTTTCTGACTGTTACAAGTGTTCATGGCCATGAGAGCGCAGTTCTAGGTTAATAACTGAATCACAAATGTTTCATCGTCAGATGAAGAAGGAAAGTCACATATGGCAATGAGATGAAGCATCTCACATGCACATGTGAATCAAATTGTATAAAACGTATGTCATATGAATGAAAATTATGAATGATAAGGCTAAATTAGAAATCACTGAACCAGTATGTAAAGCAGGTCACAATGACCAACTTCTTTGTGCAATATCTTTCAAGCTATTCACAAACATAACATAAATATTTATAGTTGCCAAAAACAATGGTACTCATCGATGTCAATGCACAGCCTAATATTTAGGTCAAACAAGATCATAAACAACAATAATGATACTGATAATTATACATATAATTGAAACTGGGACTGGGACTGTAAAACATGAGTTCTTCTGTGCAGATGAGCTAAAAATCTGCAAAAAGTGTTTCACAAAACAGACATATACTGGCTTTGCATTGATATAATCTCTCTCAAATGATAAAACAAGGAAAGACTGTAATACATCACATAAATTTGGACTCTTCTGTACTAGATATCTGCAATGAAATATTATGGGAAAATATATCTCAAGTTAATCCTAACTTGAGTTTAATCACGATCAGCAAAAAATTATGTTTACAAGCAGCATGCTCATTCATAAACAAGTTGAAACAAGTTCACATTTTCAACACTCCACAGGCTTGACATTCTCACAATAACTTTTTTTTATGGAACCTGAAAATTGTAACATATCTGTCATCATGTAGAGTATAACTTGTTTCCTGGGTAACATACCATATATACTCATAAGCTGGATCCAACTGCAAGCAACATAGACCCTGATCTGCTGGTATATTATGTGCCAGCAGATTAGGGTCCATATTTCTGCTTTACTGATTAGTCCTGACAAACTGCACAGATCCAGATCTGCCAGTGTATTATGCAAAGGCAGCTCTGGGTCTGTGCAGTTTGCAGTTGGATTGGCTTTGTATGTGATTATATGTGGTATTTACCACACATTTGTGTACTTTGCTTTTTATTTAATTCAAATTACCTTTCCTACTGGAATTACTCAACTATGTAAATACTGTTTAATCAACAGCTAGGTCAAGCTGGCTGACACTACTGTTCTTTAATTAGCTGTTTGCAGAGATGATCATAACCTGAGCCAGCAAGCAGGGTTCAGCAACTGCAAGAGAAAAAAAAAAATTAATCACAAAAGTGAAAGTAGTTTAAAAATTTGAAATAATAAACTTACCTTAAATACATAAACAGAATGAAAAATTTCTGGTGGTGAGATCTCTGAAACATGATGATAAGGACCTTTATTTTTACATATACAATGAAAGTCCCAGCTGCAAACAATATAGATCCAAACCCATTATCACATCATGCACATCTGTATCAGAATCTAAACTATTTACTTCAAGTCATAAAAAAATTAAAGGCCCTGATTTGTGGGTGCATTAATTAATTAATTAATTCAAATCTGGGTCTATGCAGGTTCTTTACAGATAAATACTATACAACCCTGATGTGTTCATCCATAATCATAATGAGTGACATGCTTTTACACAGTGGAGCTAACATCCAGATATACTTGCTTATAAGTACAAATACAAACACGTACAGATCTGCTGTCATACAATGCAGAGGGAAGCCACAGGTGAGCGGGGTGGGGGTGGGGGTGGTGTTGAGTGCCTTTATAGATCACTCACATCTCACCTCTGTCCATGTGGGTTCGAGTCTTGACTTACCAGTGGCTTCCCATGGGCCAGTGGTTCTTCCTACAGTCTTGGGTTCCTCCTCCACCAAATATACTGACAGCCATGTATAGACTACTATCATTTGCTGAAAACTTGTCGTAAACCCATAAAAACCAAAACTATAATGCACTGGCAGATCTTGGTTTATGCAGTTTGTTAGGAGTAATCAGAAGAAACAACATAAACTCTGATCTGCCAGTGCATTATGTAATGGCAGATCAGTCAGTGTCACTTGCAGTTTGACTTAACTTTATATGCAAGAACATAATATATGTTTGTCACAATGTCACTTTTCTATTTGCATATACCATGCCTAAGACATGTTAAAAATTAGAATTTTTTAAATACTGAATCAAGAAACACAATCATCATCAAAAGTACCATAGATAGTACATTTTATACCTGCCTGGTGTTTCAGTCCTCCATGTAGCACTAGTAAGGCTGATTCTTGAGATTACTGAACAAATGGGTTTCAATAACCTTGACCAATGGTCAAGCATTTATTGCTGCACTAAACATACTGTGCAGAAAACATTACTTTCTTACAAGACTTACAATTACCTTGACCTTTGACATTTGGCTCTTTTCTTAAGAGTCACAATGATCTTGATCTTTCATCTTTTGACCCCAAAATCAATAGGCCTCTTATTTACCTTAATTGCAAACTCTCCATTTTTGGGGGGTCAAAGTACATATCTAGAACTTATATTACTATGCAAAAATCATTTGTCTTCTTTCAGTCAGTGGCCTTGACCTTTGACCTTTGACCAAAAATCAATAGGCTTTTTCTTTACCCCAAGTGCAAGCCATCCAAAGAGTTTGGTTGGGTTCTGTGATGTAGATTAATGTTATTGTTTATGCCTTTTGGCCCCTGAAATCATTTGGCTCTTTCCTTAGCCCAGATGCAACCTGTTTAAAAGTTTGGTAATGGTAGATGGTGGAGAAATCAAATTATTATGCTGAAATGAAAATGGAAGTAATAACATGACAAGTTCACTTTATGGTGGGGATGTGAAAATCACTTCTATATAAAATGTTTTCACATCTCATCCTACACTGCTTAAGATAGGTGCTTTACAACCTTGGAATTTATAAACACTGGAATTCGCTCTCACCGTTCACGGCATGGTGGTGGCATGGGGTATCCATTTATTAGTACCAGGTAAGCCTAGAAAATTTAAAGAACCTTTCAATGAGCCATGCAAATATGATCAGTTATTTGAAAATCTGGATTAACTGAATGAGGATAAGCTGTGAAGGAGCAGTACTTGGAATGATGAATAAAAATTTGCATGAGATCTTGCCCATAATTTCAGTAAAATCACAATATTCTGACCAAAAATTTCAGTGAAATTTCATGAAATTTTGCTGAAATATTAGTTGAATTTCACCGAATTTTCAGTCACATTTTCATTAAGGACTTGCTTATTATGATACATGTACATGTAGTGTACCCAAGATTACATGCATATTGCAACATATTCCATATGTAAGATGGTGCAAAACTAACAACTTGAAGTTCCCTGATGATACAGAAATAAATGAGGCAATAACAGAATGAGTCAATTATGCAAGAAAGAATTAGTTAAAGAGCATCTACAGAAAGAACAATGCAAATGGACTTTTTATTTTATGTGCCAAGTCATTATGTTTAATACGTATCCATGAATTAAGACTGTTGCAATTCAGTTTTCATTCATACATTTAAAACAAATAAATACTGCATAGACTTCTGTGATATTAAATCTCCTTGACAATTTCTTTAGGAGGCTGAATATAGGTGAATCAGTTAATTTACATTATCATGTTGGCATTGTCCAAAATATTTCCAGTTTTACAAGAAATCCATTATGCCAGCTATAGAAACCTCTGCCTTCACAAAGAAACTGTGTCTGCAAGAAAATCTCATGGAGAAAGAATCTGTACCTACATGGAATCTGTGTTCACACAGAATCCATGTCCAAACAGAAACCATGTCATTATTCTTTGCAGATATAAAGACATGGGTTTTAAAAACCCGTATGTGCTAATTTTAAATATTTCAGTTAATGATCCACCTCTTAGGTGTGTGGATTTCTTATTTCTGTATGGATATTTTCAAAGGCTGAAATATGAAAATGGGATTTCAAATACATGGCTTGTTTAGTAACCAGAATCCATGGCAAATCCATGCCTTAGCCAGTTAGTTTATTTGTAATTGAGCAAATTTTTCTGTCGATCTCTGTAGAACACATTTAGTTGGACATGTGTACAATTAATTAGATATATGGAGTTCTGCGCATGTTGAAATTGCCATAATGCACGGATTGGTACAGTCTCTGTCACGAGTTTAGCGATTTTTGATTAAGGCTACGTTTGTTTAAACTGACCGGGAAAAGGGGTCAAATTCTGATCGGTATGAAAATCTGTCATTTCTGAAAGTTACCAGGAATCAGTTGGGTAATCAAGGTTTGTCAGACGAACGGCATTGTTTCAGCATAGTTCAGGAGGGAACTATATTTCCTCCAGATTGGTCACACTGTGAATGGGGCATGGTTTCACATGAAAACTCTTCAGTTTTATGTGCAAATAGCAAATTTGAAAATCAGTCGACACCATTTTCTGCGAGAGAAAACAGAGGTAGAGGACTCCGGGTTGAATTTAGAAGAAATTCACTCGTTAAATCATCCAAGAGAAGCAATTGTCTGGAAAAATTGACAGACACGTTCTGGAAGTGAGAGCTTGGAAAAACAAGGTATTTGCAACAATCTTAGGTAATTCATTGATACTACTATGATGCTTTGTCGATTTATTTCCTTGTATTTGCATGGATTTATTTGTTTAAGTACGTAGATTTAATTTCTTGATATGGTATACCTGTGTTGAGTTCGTTTATCTGAGTCCATACAATGATATTTTTCTTTATATAAACATTGACGACTTGTTCGAACGTATAGTTTTATTTTTATATTAAATTATGTATCTAGAATTTCATGCTTTTTTTTAGTTGAGATACAAGAATCCGTGAGAATTCTCCGACCTATATATGAGTTCACAGATGATAACCACTTGATTGTTGTTATAAATACAGTAGCAAGGAATTTCATTCATTTGTGTAATTGAGACTAGTCTGGAACTAATGTCTCGGTGGGATGTTGAAATAGCCATTTGTTGACCATTAATTTTGTGAAACTAGGTTGATACAGTCTGTCATGGCCAGTTAGACTAGATAGCCGTAGAATCTGTTTGAAATTAGGATAGAAATTATCTGACATAACGAGGGGAGGGGAGGTATTGGTCTATTTCCCCAGTATAATGTGACGGAAGATTTAGGTTGCTTATTTTGTTATTTTGGAAGGATGGGATAGCTCTGCGTTCTACGTCTACGTACTACGTTTTATAAACTCAAAGTGGACCCAGAGTTGGAAGGGGCGTAAGAGGCAAGGCACCCTGAGGATTTAGAAAGGAAATCAAAAGTGAAGAAGACCCAGACTTACCGGCACAAGGAAGTCAAAAGTGGAAAAGACCCAGACTTACCGGCACAAGGAAGTCAAAAGGGATAGTTGCTGTGGAATTTGGACTGAAGCAAGACCATTAGGTTATGGAACTGTACAAGGCAATGTTTTCGATATATTTCACTTGATCTGAATGATGATTTAAATTCTATCGCTTAACAGATCGGCTATTGGTATAATCATTTCTTTGTATTTGAAAATTCGCGGAAGAAGTTAATTCAAAAAGAAAGAAGTGTATCTTTCAATCGTAACGTATTATTACTTTTGTTTATGAACTTTATTGTTAGAAATTTTGATTAAATTTTGTCTTTATTTGTAACGGGGGCTCGTGTTATTCTGTTCTATATACCTGCTCAGCTCTTTATCTATTCCACCTGTAAATTTCTCAATTTCTATTGATATTTACTCGTTCCGGGCAAATTACACCATCGGCGATCACCTCTACATAACGATAACCAAACCCAGAACACCCACCCCAACAAAGCTGGGAGGGGAGTATCCGACATTATTTCATACGTGGAGACAGCCTGTTCTCTTTCGATAACAAAGAGTACTTTTTTCTGTTTCCAAATCAAAATATTCATTTTCTAAATCATACCCAATAAATGATTAACCCTCTGATCAATACATAGATTAAATTAATGTTCCTACTTTGAAAGAAAAATGTATGCAAAGATTTAAATCTTCACCTTGTTAATCATTTCGGTATACAGACTTTTCAGAGTGAGTAATTATTTATGTAACTCAATACTGAGCTATATCATGATTACCATGACGATGATCATCATCTCATTGTGAAGAATATTCAATGGAATGTGTCAGCATGCATAGTCTAATTTACCTCTGATTGGAATCATTCATGTTTTTAAAGTCTGTTGAATACAATGTCATTCATATACAGACTAAAAAACTGCTCTAGTGTCTCATACAAGTTAATTGCTTGAGTACAGATGATATTACATAACAGTATAAAACCAGCTAGAACTGACCAAAACAAGTACCAACTGGAACAATAATCATTATAGACTAGTCAAGTTTCCAAGAACCCAACTTTGTTTTTGGATCATTAATAGTTAACAAGACAATCAATTTTTCACACATATCCTATTTTCTCTAGACTGCATATTTAAAGACTAGATACACATGATTCTGCTATCTTTCTTAATATTTCTGACTGTATTGTATTTTTGCACAGAAAATAAAATGGACTTGTGAACAAATTGTCCAAAAAGACTATTCACAATATCCTAAATAGAACAACAATAATACCTGTCCAATAAAACATCCATAATACCCAAAATAGACCATCCACAATACACCTAACTGACCATCCACAATACCTCTAACAGACCACCCACAATATCCCTAATAGACCCTACACAATACCCCTAAAATACCATCCACAATACCCCTAATAGACCATACACAATACCCCTAAAATACCATCCACAATACCCCTAACTGACCATACACAATACCTCTAACAGACAATTCAAAATACCTCTAACAGACCATCCACAATACCTCTAACAGACCATTCACAATACCCCTAACAGACCATCCACAATACTCCTAACAAACCATCCACAATACCTCTAACAGACCATCCACAATACTCCTAATAGACCATCCACAATACCTGAATAGATAGCCATGATAACCTACATAGACCATCCATAATATACCTAACAAACCATCTAGAATATCCTAAATAGATCATTAATAATATCCCTATCGGTAATTGACCATCCACAATATCCTAAACAGACTATCCATAATACTTCTAACTGACTATCCACAATAGCCTAAACACATCCATAATACCCCTAACTGACCATCCACAATATCCTAAACAGACTATCCATAATACCGCTAATTGACCATCCACAATATCCTAAACAGACTATCCATAATACCATAAACTGACTTTCCACAATAGCCTAAACACACCCATAATACCCCTAACTGACAATCCACAATATCCTCAACAGACTATCCATAATACCCCAAGCTCACTATCCACGATTTTCTAAACAGATTATCCATAATACCCCTAATACACCATCCTTGATATCTCTAGAAAACCATCCACAATATCCTAAATAGACCATCCTCAATTTCCCTAATAAGAGTCCTGTAAAGGGACTGATACTCTGCTGGCTGAAAAGAATTATCAGGAATTCAAGATAAGACTTCCTTTTAACTGCAGTTTGTTGAAACCATCTTTGATATTCTTCAATAATAACAAGATTTTCAAATTAGCTGCTGCAGTGGACATATTGGATGTCAACCAGGTATCATCATAAGAAGTCTTCTGGTGGAAACCTCATGTTGATAGGACTTTCCATTCTGGAGGAGCAACAATAACAAGATTTTCAAGATGGATGCAGAGTGGTCATATTTAATAACAGATTGGTAACATTTCTACATAGTACCAACTAGACATCATAAGAAGTTGTTTGGTGAAAACATAATACCAATATGACCATCCATCTAGATCAAGTAGTGACAACAAGATTTTCAAGATGGCCATTGTGACAGTCATACTAAAAATCAGATTGGCACCATTTTCATTTATGACCAACAAGACATCACACAAAGTTTTTCAGTGAAAAACCCATGATGACATAACAATCTGATCAGGAGAAATAGTAATAAAAGCATATTCAAGCAGGCCACTTTAGCTGGCATACTGAATTTTTGAATGGAACCAACAGAACCAAGCAGGCATCATAAGAAGTTGTTTGGAGAAAACCCCATGTTGATATGACCAACCATTTAGGAAGAGTAGTGATAATAATATTTTCAAGAGGTATCAAATTGACACCATTTTAATTTATTTTTAAGATGGCCACTGTGATAGCAATATTGGACATCAGATTGGAACCATTTTCATTTAGTACCAAAGAGACTTAACTAGACTTCATGTCTTTTAGTGAAAATCTATGTTGATGTGGCCATCCATGCAGGAGAAGAAGCAATAACAAGATTTTCAAGATGGCCACCACAGTGGATATCAGATTAACACCATTTTCACTTAGGACTGACAAGACACCTTAAGAAGAATTTTAGTGAAACCATACATGAAGAAGAAGCAGTATCAGATCAGCCTATTTTCATTTAGAACCAATTATATATCGTAAGTCTTTTAGTGAAAATCCCATGTATATATGAACATCCATTCAAGAGGTGTAGTGATAACAAGACATTCAAGATGGCCATTGTGGCAGCCATACTGGCTGTCCAATGGCATCATTTTCATTTAGAACCAACTAGACCATAGGATGAATGTGTATGTAAAGTTTCTTGGTAATCCTGCAAGTAGCCTAGGAGGAGTAGCAATAACAAACGCGCTAATGATTGGACAGATGGATGGATGGATGATGGACTAAAGACAACAAACCATACAATAATAAACCATCCGCAATGTCCGAAAAAGACCATTTATAACATCCCCAACAAACCATGCACAATATCCTAAATAGACCATCCATAATATCCTCAATACACCATCAATAATATCTTAAATTGATCATCCAAAGATGCTACAAAGACCAGCCATAATACCTCAAACTGATCATCAACAGTATCATAAATAGACCATCCACATCATTGATAATAGACCATTCTCAATATTCATAATAGACCATCCACAATATCCATAACAGACCATCCACAATATTCTTAACAGACTATCCACAATATTCATAATAGACAATTCACAATATTCACAACAGACCATCCACAATATCTATAATAGCCCATCCACAATACCCATAATAGACCATTCACAATATCCTAAACAGACCATCACAATATCCTAAATAGACCATTTGCAATATCCTAAACAAACAATTTGCAATATCCTAAACAGAAAATTCACAATATCTGCATAGATCCCTGACAGTATCCTGAATCTCTGTAAGTATCGTCTCTATAACAAACATTGAGTACATTTCCTGTTACATGTTCAGAAATAATGATGACCATTTTATAGATTGTATGTACTTTCATGCGATGGGCATGTACGAAATGAGTATGCATTGCTTCTTTCTGAAGTGGTATACAACAATCTCTTATAATACATACAGTATTTGCTTACTTGTTTGTTGTTACTGTTTTGTTACTGGCATTGTTGTTGTGACTGATGATGTTGAAACTTACTTGACAATACCGAAACTATGATTCCCAATGAGTAATTTCCAGTATGCAGTTAAACTCCAGATTGATGACAAGGACCAATCTAACTGTAAAAACAATACAAGTTCAGGCTGACAAAATTTGAGCCAGGGTCACATTTAGTTTAGTCATTCAATTTCAGCATCAAAGCAGCTGTTCTGGTTTATTATGTGATGAAAGAAATATCATCATGCAATTAAAACCCATGTCTGATGGCACCAATCCAATTATGCCTGACTCTCTCTTTGAATTAGAGATACTGAAACATTTCTGTGTGACACCATATGACTTGTACCTGCTAGATTGTTGTATAGTTAACTATCATAATTATTACTCAACAAGTGTTCCAGTGTGTTTATGTTAGGAAGTCAATTTATATTTGTAGTTTATGTTAGAAGATTCTTAGCAAATAAAACAATAAAAATTCTAATAATACATACAACTAATAGAAACTTTAAACCAAGATGTTATAATATTAGCATTACAATGTAGAAATTCAGTACCAATATACATGTAGAGTTCTACCCTATAATAAAGAAGCTGCAAGCCCAGCGGGTATTTGTATGATGAGAAAAGCACTGCAGGTCTTTGCAATTTTGGCAATCATAATTCCAGAGATTCAATCAAATTAAGCTTAGGTACTAAATCTATCTGATAATATGCCCCATACCTTATTACAAGTCCAACCTGCACATTTATTAAAGATATATTTATCCATAAATATATGAATCTCATACTTTGGGAAAAATTTATTAGGCTGACCCAATGGGTTTATCTTCGAGAAATACTTTGTGCAGCTATTGGAGATACACTTGTCTAGTAAATTGGATACATGGATCCTTAAAATATCTTCATAATTTTACTGATGTCTACTGACTATCTGCACTATACCACATTACTGAAAAACACTTATCACTCCACTTCGAGACCAGTAAGGTTTCCCAGCTACAGCAACAACAAAAAGAAAATTGAATAAAATTAAATTAAAAAGTTGTCTTAATTTTTTTAAAAATATCTTCAAATAGATTTATGTTTATAACACAGACCAAACAAATCCAACAAAACTGAACAACTTGAGACATTATCATTGCATGAAAATCTAATCATGCATCATATTTATTAAACTTCTCGACCTAATTGCATACTCACACTAAAATTTTCATATTTTGTGATTCCAGCATACTTATTTTCATAAAATTACTGTACATATTTAACAAGATTCTTCAACTGAATAAATCATGACTTTCACGTGTCTTGTATGTGTATCAATTTTTTCACTATATTAAAAACTGTATGATTTACACACTCAAGTTGATGAGTGTTGTAAATATATGGCACCAGGCCAGCTACATATAAATATGAAGATGTATATAAAAAATTTATTTGTCTACCAAGGTAGTTTGCCAAATTGTGCTAACAAGGTTTTTATCCCCAAAATAGTCCAATTCTAAAAAAATTAAAAATGTGTCAAGAAAAATTTGAAATATCTCTGTAATGGTCCAAAAAGCAAATACATTTATGCCTACTGAATTTCATTTAACAAAAATGGCTTTTGTTCAATCGTGTTTAAAGAAGCTTAATGCTGAAAAAGTACACTCCAAAAAGATTTTTTTAAAAGTAAAGAAAAAAAAAGAGTAACTAATGGCTTTAAAATGTAATGAGGTCATCTAAATACTATTTTGGTTTTTGCTCAATCATGCTAAGGAGATTTAAGTAATTGAACATTTTTCAGATGTGTAAAGAATAGAAAAATTGCTGTGATAGCTTATAAATCTATTCAGGTCATCTTTCTATGAAAACAAATATGTCTGACAAATTTCATTGATCAAGTAGATTTTGTTCAATTATGCCTATAAAGTGCATAAATGTCATGCCAGTGTGTTCAATAATTCTGGTGTTATCGCCAAAAAACAAATTTGGGAGAAGTTAGGACGTAAAGACTTACAGTTGGATAGCAGTTGAGCAATATACACCTTTTGCCATTGCACTGGGTCCATAACACAACAACAGTAGCATACTGTATATGGTACAGCTTAAGACTTGTTATCCAAGCACCTGCATAGGTCAGCCAGTGTTACCTGGATCTGCGTGTCCTTAGAAAGGGCACTTAGCTCTCATTTACTCAGCATGATATAGCCAACAATGTGTTAAAACTGATGTTAGACCCATGAAAACAACAACAAAAGTCATACTGAATCAAGATCTTGATGACATAGGTCTATTTATCAAGTTTGATCAAAATCCTATAAAAAATACAGTCGCCAGAGTAGCAAAAAAAGCATCCAAGCAGATGCAAGATCATCCCAAAAATAGGTCTCACTCATAATCATCCAACATCTTGATGATATTAGCCGACTTACCAAGTTTGATTAAAACTGGGTCTGAAATACAGACTCCAAAGTCAGATAAGAAGTTTCACTAATCATATGCAAGATCGCCTCAATAATATAAGTACAAAAATAGATCATACTCAAAATAAAACACATGATATATCTTAACTTTATAAGCCAATTAACCAAGTCTGAAAAAGTATGATTTGCAATAGAGTTGTTAAAGTGTTAGTAAATTCAGCCAGTCCGATGCAAAATCACCTCAGTAATATGTATGGATCTTGCACATAATTGTAATCATCCAAGATTTTGATCATTTAAGACTTTTACCACTTATGATCAAAACTGAATCAGAAATACACTCTAGAAAGTGGTAAGATGCATGGTAATTCAGATGCAAAAATCACATTATTATTATGCATACAATCATTCATATTGAAACTCTTCAGAGATACTGATGACATAAACCTACATTCCATGTTTGATCAAAATAAGATCATAAACATGGCCTCCAGAGTGGTAATAAGCTCATGTTGATTGATGGATGATGAACATACAGTTATACTTTATGCTGATGAAGCCTTACAGGTGTGAATAAAAGATTTATGGCTACAATTTATTCAGCAAGACCCTAATAAATATTATTTTTCTATAGCTTTTGTCCTTAATGTCCATATATAAATTAAAAAATATGGATAGTACATGTATTACCAGATGTATTTCCAATTTGAAACACTCAAACACACATTAGTGTAATCCATATTCACTTTAAAATAAGCTGATGAAATCTTGCCCAAAATATGAGATGTCAGAAACAACCATATTGCAGTCATTTCTCATACCATGTATGCATCTAAAACCAAACCTTTCTTGGCAGACAGGACACTTAGAATGTTCATTTATCTAATGCCTGGCTTGGTCTAAGTTATGATGAATCTATTTAATTTTCATGAATATTACTGTATATATTCACTTATAGCACGAGTCAACTCCAAAGTGCACAGACCTAGATCTGCTATTGCATAATGCGCAGGCAGATCTGGGTCTGTGCAGTTTGCTAGGAATAATTAGTGGAACAAACAACATAGACCATGATATGAAGGTGCATTATGCCTTGGCAGATCAGGACTTTTTGCTGTTTGCAATTTGACTTGACTTATAAGTGAGTATATATGGTATTTAAAAACAGAAAACTGTTTAACCAATGCTGATATGATACAGCCTCTTGAAAGACCACCCCTTCTGCCAAAAAAGTATGGTCTCTCAAGACAGGTGGTCTCTCATAACTGGTCATATCACTATCTAATCAATAATATGTGCACTGAGAATATGGTCTTTCAAGACAGATGGTCTCACATAGCTGCAGTCTTTCAAAACAGGTTTTACTGTATATCCTGTATCTGTAATACTTCCACATCTACATAACAATAGAATTGCCTTCCCTTATAATAAAGGTGCCCCAATATACTGCTGGTCCTCTTATAATGGTTATGGATCACAATAAACTGGTCACATTTTTTATATCACTGACTTTACTTTAAACCTTGGTTCATGATAACCAATTATAACATGATTTCACATGTTTTTTTTTTTTTTAATCAGGGCAATCTTGTTGAAACATATCTTAGCACAAGACTCCCTCACTGTATATACTCATATACAAGTTGGATCCATGTGCAAACTCCATAGATCCAAATCTGCTGTTGCATAATGTGCCAGCAGATCTGGGTCTGTGCAGTTTCTTTGGAGTAATCAGTAGAAGAAAAACAATATATACCCTTACCTGCCAGCAGATTATGGGATGGATGATCAGGGTCTATGTTGTTTGCAGTGAGACCCAAGTTATAATCAAGTATATATGGTATTCACTAATATGGGTCACTTTTATGGATTCCATGAAGAGCGTTACAATGAGTGAGCAACGTGGTATGTTCAACTGTCCCGAATAAAAATAAAAATACAGTATTACTTTCAATTGAAACTTATTCCAATTTTGGAGCTTTAAAATACACTCTTCCCAAATCCAAACTTTATTCAGTAGTTAGAAAAATTCCCAATTGTCTCTTTCAATACAACTTGTCAGTACTATCATACAATGACAACTAAGATATAATAAAAGTATGAATGAAGATGCTTTGCTGAGTTTTGAGAGTCGAATTTCTTCCCATGAATATACTTGAAAATGGACTTGCATAGCTTTTTAAAAGAATATCTCTCTTTCATGTTAACTTTCTGCATTTCATACCAGTAATTAGTAAAACACTGCAAATAACACTTTCACAAACATAATAGTGTGTCTGTCTGTCTGTCTGTGTGGTTTGCATTTCTAACATAGCTTTAAAAAATGTTGTCATATTGCTACGATGTTTGTTGTGTGGCAGTTTATAGTTATGTCTAGCAGAGGCATCATGCCGTAGACATGTAGCATCATGTCCCACCCAGTCACATTATCATATCAGGCTGACTAACTAGTCCTAACTGTTACCTCTTAATGCTGAGTGCCTAGCAAGGCAGCTGTTAGTACCATTTTTTGTAAGTCTTTGGTATGACTTGGCCAGGGTTCAAACCTATGACCTCCTGCATCCAAGGCAGACACTCTAACCACTTAGGTTACTGGAGTAGTATCATAATATTTTTGTAATTGTTTCTCAAGGTTAAGGCTACTTTGAATCTGAGTATACCATAAGTCTCTTCATTTATGAAAGTTTTATGTTGCAAATGTGCTGATACTGTAATATTCTCCACAAAAAAGCACACACTTACAAAGGATTGGATACAATCTAAAAATACTCATGAATTCTATGTCCACCTGATAAAAGACAAATGTGTTACAGTGGAATTCTACACATAAGCGTTGCAGACCTTTTTTTAAAAATAAAACAATATCACTCATTCCCTCATAATGCTATCCAATAAGAGCTACAGAGTATTCCACCTTATAGTGAGACTGCTGTTATGTATATTTAATTTGCTTTGTTTGTTAGTTAATTTTTTTTTTATTTCATTACATGCTATTGTAATGTAACATTGTCTGTTGGACTTGACCTTGTCCAAAACTGAGTTCATTTCTGCTTGACCCAAATTGACTTTGTTATTTTACTCATTGTAAACAACTAATACATAGCTAAATTATTCTATATGTGTATGGGTTTAATATAAGGATTATTATTACTAGAAGAAGTAAATGTGTTTATTTGGGTCTAAGTTTTAGAATTTCCTGAGTGTAATCCAGTTATGGTTTAGATTTTGTAAACATCAGGATCATTCTAGAAGATTTTTTTCCATTAGGTAATGTTTTGTTTTAGAAAATGCTAATTGTGATCTGAAGTCAAACAGAGAACTATATATACTGTAACTGAGAGGAATGTAACTGAGAGGATTTTATCATTCGTGCTTTAACATCTAGTACTTTCAAGTTGTATTATGTTGTGTCCAGTTGGGATGAATTTTACTCCTTCAAATTATTTAATTCAAGTGATTATTTTCTTTGGAAATACAAAGGTGCTCTGATAAGATTATTGCACAGAGACTTTCACTGGAATTTATAGTGAATTTTCAAACCTGGAATTATATTTCTGTGATTCAACAAAAGACTGTTGGCACATCAACACACTGGCGGCTAAACAGACATCATGGCCATCAGTTTTTGGATTTATTTTGGACTTGTACTGAGTTTTATTCAGGACTTCAAATTATCAGAACTTGTGTCAATAATTCTTGGATTATTTTGGGATTTAATTCTCAATAATGTAGGTTCTTTTTTCTCCTTTTCTCTTTGTATTTTACACTCTTTTCTGTTACTTATTTTAAAAGCATAGACTCGAAACACTGCTTTAAAATAAAGTACATTATACATATAATTTTAATACTACATATCCACCTTGTTATAATGAAAGGCCCTGAAGTGAGGAGTGATGTATTCCAAGAAATTAATAAATTTACACCATAAAAACTAAGCTTACAAAACAAAAAATCATACCAACATGTGTACTTTACTTTTGGTTGAACATATGCATATGAATTATACTCAAGTATTTCATGTACTAGATAGCCAAAATCAGCATGACACTTAAATACATGGTGACACATGGCTCCTGATGATATCACAACATCAAGATACAACAAGCTTTCCTTCATTAAATATGCTACTACAGTGTACATACATATTCATTAGCCTTTCTCACCATTGTACATGATAATTGTCCAGATACTCACTGTAAGTGAAATACACTTTAAGTACACTTCAACACATTTATAACAAGAACAAGAGAATAAGTTTTCTTGACCGCTCTGGTGGCCTAAGTGGTTAGAGTGTCCACCTCAGTTGCAGGTCACGGGTTCAAACCCCAGCCAATCAGTTTTGTTTGTGTGTATTTTTTTTTTAATATTAATATGTTTCTTTTTGCACCAAACAGCCTTATCATAAACAGCATGTGGAGAATATTAACAATTGACATAAAATAAAAAATTTCAAATGAGACACAAATGGAAGCTAAGCTAATAAAAGCATAAAGCATTAAATCTAACATTTTAGCTAGGACCTTCTGTGAAAATTTACAAATAAAATTGTAATAGCAGGAGTTTAAAAAAACCTGTGATTATGTCCAGTTAGGAAAGCAAAATTCATGCATGTACACATACTAATGAAAAGTTTGTCATTTGATGGGATATTTGTGTGCATTTTCACTATACATCATTTCCCTGTGAAACTAGGGCTGTTAATTATGGGTGGATAGCAGTGGCCATGACTCTGATGAGGCTATAGGATGCCTGAAATCCAACTCTATCAGGGTCTCATCAATACAAATAATATCACAAGTAATGATAAAGATATGAAGTTGATGGATAAGGGCCATAACTCTGTCTAATATGGATTAGACAAAACACATAGGCCTATCAAACAACATTCACATCAAACTGCATCAGATTGTGTTGAAGGATATTTAAGCTATTCTGATTGCAAGTAATATAGGGAATGATTTTAAACTGATTGACAAGGGCCATAACTCTGTCCAAAATGGTAGAGATGAGAAAAAACCCATAAAAAGCTCATCTCGGCAGGGGTCTTTCTATGCTACACCCCTGCACCAATGACCCTTATTTTCATCTTTGGTGCAAGAATGTTCCCTCCATGATGCCCATATGGTACATAAAAACAAATCCAAGAAAACAAATAATATATATATATATTGGCCAACAGAAATGTCTTACTGATTTTGATTACTTTGGGCACCAAGACAACATCCTCCATGATCACTGATGAATGAATGAAAACACTGTAGATTACTGTGAGAAATGGCTCAAAATGTCCAAACCAAAATTTAGAAGGAAATTGTTATTCAAGTATGAGGAATTCAAATCCCAGTAATGGAGGCTCATGGTGATAATGATCTCAGGTGCTAGGGTCAGGAATTTCTCAATAAATATTAACTTTCCAGCATTATATACTTTGAATCATCCATTGCCAAGTCCGATTATTGCACGGTTTACTACAATGTCCTTGTCAAATGGAAATAACAGAGAACTGAAAGGTGGACATGGTTACTTCAGAAGACAATAAAATAACATTTAATAAACATAGCATTGAATGTGGAAATAGTGAATATTTTTTGCATAAGTTAATAAATCCATGACTCCAGTGCCTGTAATATTGATATGTTTTTTAATTTTTAAAACAAGAGACAGATAAGGATATTTTGCACCCCCTATTTTTCCTAAATGACCCCACTTTTTTATCTGGAAGGGGCCATTTGGCCCCACTTTTTCCATTACTGGAATGAACAGTGTCTAGGTCTAAGGGACAATGTTCTAACAAAATTGTATCATAATATATGTAATGGTTCTTAAGCTATGCCCATTAAAAGCAACAATCCATGTGAAGATATGACATTAATTGTCAAGGGCTATAACTCTATCAAAATAGAACTGACAAGACAAAACCCATACAAGTTACCAACAACATCCCTTGTGAAGATGTGAAGTTAACTGTCAAGGACCATAGCTCTATCTAACAAGGGTCACTCTAACAAGGGTCACTCTATCTAACAAGGGTCACTCTAACAAGGGTCACTCAAAGGACAAAAAGAATTTCCAGAACGTAAGATAAGACCATTTCTTCCTTTTAACTGCTGAGTGCTGAAACCATCTCTAATACTCCTTAGCGATAAAAGGATTTGAAAATTAGCTGCTTTGCTGGACACATCAGATGTCTGATTGGCACCATTTTCATTCAGGACCAACAAAACATTATAAGAGGTCTTCAGATGGAAACCCCATGTTGATATAACTTTCTCTGTTGGTGAAATAATGATAAGATTTTCAAGATGGTGGCCATATTAGATATCAGGACTCAGGAAAACCACTTGTCCTCTCATCCTGACTGGGTGAAAATAGGCTGTGATGAATAACTTTACTAGTTGCTCATCCCTGGTCCATGTAGATGTAGATTTGATCCCTGTGAATAAACATGTCCATTTTATGCCCTTAACAAGAGTCAAATTGGTTTCAACACTGCTTATCAGCATGCATGGGTCAATTATCGAAAACATTTATCTACTTGTCAGTCCAGAACATGATGCAAACTCGATGCTAGGAAAGGTCCAAACTATGAAAATATTATTACAAGTGAATATACGAGGTTTAGTAATCTTATCATACAGGCCCCTTATATAAATATATAAGAATACGCAAGGTTTATATACTAAATTTGCAGTTTCACACCAAGCCCTTATTTCTTAATGATAGCCAGATTTAACAGTGATACTTTTAGGTAATCTATGTATTATGTTACTGTGGATAAATTTTCCTTTTCAACAATCTTCATATATCATATGTCTTAATAAGTTAGACCTGTGATAAGCTATGAGCCTGAGAATGTCACAAGTTTGTGATATTTCATCTCATCAAACTTGCCCCAGGTCACCAGAATCATCAAGACCACAGCTTTATTGATCAGTGTCACAGCAATATGAAGACACCAGCAGATAACTTCTATAAGAATGTAATTCTTTTTACATGAGAAAATATGCCAACTTGCATTTGCAAGAAGCATTTTAAGTGTCTCTGTCAATTTCCACTAAGTTTACACAATGCATGCTATTGTAATTTATTTGAAAAACAGATAATGTTGAGGTAACAGCTGCTTGGCCTTAATTTAAGTGGGGCCATCATGTAACAACCTTCCAACACTTTCGGACAATCAAAAATCCTGAGTTTGATCAATGCCTCAAGTAATTCTCTAGAAATGACTGAAATTGATTACGGAGTAAAAAAGTTAAATTGTAGAGTCTTGATTTTCTTTTTTTTCACATGTAACTTAGCAACATGTGAAAGGTAGTACCTACTGATAACAATATCAGCTGGCATCTTTGCTTTGGTGTGACTAGGTGCAAAACTACAATTTCCTGAGTTACAAGCCTTGTCTCTTATTATATTTTTATAAGGGACCATATATTAGAAGGGTGTTAAACTTGCTGCCTCCACTCAAGACATACAATTTTCATAGTTTTATTATAGTATCAAGCTGGCATCTGATGCCTGTGTTTTTGTATTAAGTAGCATATTGGACAAGTTTACTGTGTTGAGTAAAGTGAAGACCAGGACAAGTATCACTTGCAAACTATACTTGTCCCAGTGATGAGTGCTTGGAACATTTCTTTTTCTGTGCCCTGGTACTATTTCCATTTAGGACCAACTAGACTTAATTTAGGAGAAGTAGTGACAATTAGATTTTCAAGATGGCCACTGTGGCTGCCATATTGGATGTCTGCATGGCACCATTTTCATTAAGGTCAGATAGACATCATAAGCAGCTGTTGAGTAAAAACCCCATGCTGATATAACCAACCATTCAAGAGACACAGTGATAGCAAGATTTTAAAGATGGTCATTATTATGTATGTGCAAGTGGTACTATTTTCATTTAGGACCAAGTAGACATCATAAGAAGTCTTCGGTGAAAACCTCATGGCAATATAACTTTTTATTCTGGAGAAGTAATTCAAACAAGATTTTCAAGATGGCTACCATAGTGACCATATTTGACATTGGATCAGCACATTTTTGCATTTAGGACCAATGAAATATAGTCTTTAGATGTAAACCCCAAGCATGTCAATATGACTTTCCATTCAGGAGGAGAAACAATAACAAGATCTTCCAAATAGCTGCTTATGTTACCATATTGGACACCATATTGCTAATATTTTCTTTTAGAACCATCTAGACATCACAACAGGTCTTTCAATGTAAACCCCATCTTCACATGACCATCCATTCAGGTCAAATAATGATAAGATTTTTCAAGATGGCCTCTGTGGCTGCCATATCGGGTATGTGAGCAGACCCGTCTTCACTGAGGTCCAGCTAGATCATGGGCTGAATGTGAGTGTAAAGTTTCATGGCAATCTGCCATGCAGTTTAGGATTAGTAATAATAAACTTGAGCTAATGGGTCTTTAGATGGAATGACAGAAGATGGATGGACAACAAACCATCATATAAGCTCTCCTGGTCTATGACCAGCAGAGAAAAAAATGGAGCTAATGAGACCAAATTCCAAAATGGCACAACTAGGCCTGTGAGACTATACACACACCAAACTGCATCAGAACATGTTGAATGGTTCCTGAGTTATGCTCGTTACACTGTATACTGTATTAATTAATGAGATCATGTTCTGAACTAAAGCTTCATACACTGACTTCTGGCATCATGTGACATTAGCTGACCAAGCCCACCATGACATAGCTATAAATTTAGAACAATGAACAAAACACTAGATTGTAGTTACATCTTTGTTTATGTTCAATAAAACTGTGAATAGCAAAGACACAGATCTGCAATAACAAAATCTGAAGGCAGATCATGGTCTATACACTGCCTGTGTGAACTCTAGTAGAGTTTGATTGATCAAGCCATGATGCACCATTAATTCTAGATAAGAAGTGTACACAATTTGAGCCCTACATTAAGTACACACAACTTTGTATATAAGATTAATGTTCCAGCCCATTAAGTTGGGCCTTACAGCTAATTCAAAGCTAATGCAGCAAAATCCACCTACTTGATAAGGGTAAACCATAATGGCAATCCCACCTTCAAGATCAATAGTTTTGATGAGAAACATTAGTACATGTAGGCAGTACAGTGCTTGTACCTCTCAGGATGCTGAACAGGATGAACTGACACTAATTGTCTAGAATGGAAAGCATTCTCAAAGCTGTTACTATTAATATTATAGATATACACACTTATCATTTTGATAATATACTGTACTCTGATCAGTGAGTGTTTTCCCTAGTATTTAGGTTTAATGATCTATTTCTTCTATCATGGATGACTCAGCAAGGAGGTAAGCAATAGTCTGTAGGTTGTACTTTGAGATGGATGGTTTGCCTGCAGATTGTGGGTTATTGGTGGTGGAATATTAGAGCTGTCACCACTCATTTAAGGACTGAAATGCAATGGATGAAATAACATATACTTGCTTATTAATCAAGTCCAATAGCAATCTGCACAGACCAAGATCTGACTGCATATAATTCAATGGCAGATCAGGGTCCCTGCTGTTTAGCAGTTGGACTGGACTTGTACAAGAGTATATACGGTAGATATGAGAATTTTTAAGGATGGTGATGAACTAAACTAAAAAGACCGAAAACCAATAAAGTGTGACATATTGATTATTTTAATACTAAACAAGATGGTTAAAAGCATTCTTCAGTTTAATAAAGATCAGGAAAACTTCATGTTTTTGTCTGGTGTGAAAATTATATCTAATAGATACTTGCTTATAAGGTGAGTCAAACAGAAAACTGCACTCATCCAGATCTGGGTCAATGCAATTTGTTATGAGTAAAATCAGCAGAACAAACAACATAGACCCTGATCTACTGGTGCTTTATGCAATTTGACTGGACTGATAAGCAAGTATATATGGTACTGTTTGCGGGTACCAATATTCTAAAACTACCAAAGCCTAGAACTGACATTTTAATCCAAGTCTTCAGTACTCTGGTGCTATGATTTGGAACCACCTTCCAAGTGAAATCTGTGCAATTAGATGTACACATATCTTCTTTATATACAATATACATGTAATTTCCCTGATTGCTATGTATATACAGCAATCTCTCACTTTAAGGTACCTCAGTACCATTTTATAATAAGACAGATATGATCAAGGATTCCATACCATTATATTACAATATTCTGTAAAATATACATCAGTATAAAATGATCTCTTTTATGGCTTGCATAAACAGTGTTATGGTTACAAAGTACTGTATAATTTAAAATATGCATGCGTGTATGTGCATGATATGTTATACAACTGCAAAAGAGAGAGAGAGAGAGAGACAGAGAGAGAGACAGAGACAGAGAGAGAAAAAAAGTCTGGATGGGTTTTAATGTTTATATGCTAATCTGTGAATGTATGTATCCATGAAGTGGAATTAGTTTTCAGTTTATTCTCTCGCTTAAAACTACTGTTTGTTGCTAGGTTACATCAAGGACCTCAATGGAGAATAGTAGCAAAACTAACTGGGTTACCCACTTGAATAAAAGAATTATTATTATTGATATTATTATTATTATTACTGGTTCTGATAAATGTAAGCAAACATATATCTTTTTAATGTGGATTTTGCATCCCATACCAACCCTAAGATGAATATGAATCTATACAGCCAAAATCCCTTGAAGTGATTAATGCACTATTGTATAAAAAGAATTTCCAGGCATTCAAAATAAGACTATTTCTGCTTTCTAAACTGTTGAGTGTTGAACCCACCTCTAATTATTCTCGAGTGATAAAAATTTCAAATTAGCCACTGTGGCAACCAAATTGAATGTTAAGATTAGCACCATTTCACTTTAGGACAAATCAGACATGAATAGAATACTTTTGGTAAAAACCTCATGATGATATGACCATCCATTCAGGAGTAGAAATGACAAAGTTTTCAGTCTGTTTATTGATTCAGCAATACTTGAGACCAGATTGTCAGCTCAGTACCATTTTCATTTTGTACCAAGCAGACATCATAAAATCTCTTCTGGTGAAAAACCCAATGTTGATATGACTTTCAATCTAGGATGAGTAGCAATAAAATTTTCAAGATGGTTCCCATGGTGGCCATATTGGATATTAGATCACACAATTTTTTTTTTAACACCAACTAGACACCATAAGAAGTATTCTGGTGAAAATTCCATGATGATATGCTTTACTGTTTAGGAGACTATACTGAATGTCAGATCAACAGTGTTTTCATTAATAGGACTAAGCAGACATCATAAAAAGTCTCTTAGTGAAAACCCCTTGTTGACATGACCATGCATTCAGAAGTAGTTGCAATAACAAGATTTTCAGGATGGCCACTGTTGTGGCCATATTGGATGTCTGAGCAGAACCATTTTCATTTATGACCAAATAGACATCATAAGAAATCTTCTTATAAAAAGGCCAATTGATACAACTTTCCATCCAGGAGTCGAGATAATGTGATTTTAAGGTGGCTGCAGTGGCCACAATATTTGATGTCTGAGAAGCAGTTTTCATTTATAACCAACCAGACCTAAGGATGAATATGTGTGTAAAGTTTCATGGCAATTCTCCTAGTAGTTTAGGAAAAGTGGCAATAACAATCTTGTGCTAAGAAACAATGAGATATCAGAAGACAATGGACAGCAGGCCATCCCATGAGCTCTTCTGAAAACAGTGTGAGTAAAGTCAATTGTGAACATGAATATATTGATGATGACCATAATATGCACAAAGTTTGATAGCAATTCACTAAAAACAGCAAGAGAGGCTGCATTCAGCAAATTATGCTATACACTGCATTTAGCATTTGTACGAGTGAAATGGGGCAAAAAACTCCTACAAGGGTACTGTAAATTGCATATCATCTACCCACCCCATGTTTAGCAGTTTCTATGTAGTTAACTGAAATTTTGGTAGAGACCATCTTTCTTCTACCAGTCAAGTGACCTTGATCCTTTAGACCCTGAAAATGATAGGTTTCTTCCTTGCCTTAAGTGCAAGTCATCAATAAAGTTTAGGTCAGGTATGTGATGTAGAATTAATGTTATTCTGCAGACACAGTTTTCCTTCTTTCAAGTAAATCTGACCTTGACCTTTGAGCGTTTGAGCCTGTAATTGACTGGGTTCTTCCTTACCCCAACTGCAAGCCATCCACAAAGTTTGGCTAATGAAGATAGCGGGCAACTAATTTTATTGTGCAGGAATAATAATGACTTTATATATTTACAGAGAGTAACACAATTAGCTAAGAACTAATCTACCTTGAGGCCCTCAAACAAAGGAATTTATTTATTTTAGCTGCATCTCTGAAGCCACTGGATATATTGGGCTTGGAAGAAGGAAATAGAGTGGGCATTTCTAATCTCAACTGGAATATTATTCCAGAGCAAAGTTCCAGAGTATTGGAAACGTCTTTAGAATACCAGGTAATTCCTTATTTGGTTTGGGAATTTTATACTGTTTGGTAGACATGGATCGCTGGTGGAGTATTGCCAGGTAGCCTATACTGGCATAGTGATTGTAAATATCCAGGAGCACTATTATTGGATGTCCTGAACATTAATTTGGCTTTTCTCAAACAGATTCAGTCTTTAATAGGTAATATTTTTAACTTACCAGCTAATTTTCCTTGCTTTCTTTCTGGATTGATATTAGCCCAAATGCTCTTTTTTTTGAAGATGTACAAGCTTTGCTATGTTTTTATCATTTGAATTAACCCATACTGTATTTACAGTAGTCTGAACAGGGTTGTATGTAACTGTTATAAAATAGTTTTCTGTGTCTTTCAGGGAGAAAGTGTCTTATCCTACTGAGAAACCATAAACTTGAATTGACTTTTTTACTGATATGTTTGATATGTTCAGTCTATGATAGGTTATAATCTACCAAAACACCGAGTAGTCAATCATGAAAGACCATTTGCAAATTTTTATCCTTCCATGTCAGACATAGTTCATCACTATTAAGATTTGTTCTTTTCTGCTGTGTTGAGATAAGTAATATTTTAGTTTTATCAGTATTTTCCACCATGCCATTGCACGTGCACCAGTTGTCCAGTTTGTTTAGGGCATCCTGTACAGAAATTTCAAGTTCATACTTTGTGTTTTGGATGTCTGACAATGTTGTATCATCTGCATAGAGATCTGAAGATGATAAAAGTGGTAGGTTATTAATAAATAAAATAAATAGTAATGGACCTAGAACTGAGCCTTCTGGTACTCCATATCTAATTGTTCCAGGTTCAGACAGAACATTATTTATATAAACATGTTGTGTTCTCTCACATAAGTGTGAAGTAAACCATATAACTGTGCTTTCATCACACTGGTAAATTTTCAGTTTCTTCAAAAGGATTCATGATCCACCATGTCAAAAGCTTTCCTGAAATCTACAAATACAGATCCAAGGATCAGCTTGGTAACAGACACATAACCAGACATCAAAACATAACATGTTCAACCTTATAGAAGGCATAGAATAATGAAGGCAGCACAAAGATTTGTCAATATGTACATCTTTAGATGCTGACAGTAATATATACCAAGTTTAAACTGATCAATAGATAAAAGTCCTCAAAGAAACTGATGCTCTGATGTCTGAAAAAAAATTTTCTCCAGATTCCAAGACCAGACCATACCTTCCTTTTAACTGCCAAGTGCTAAAAATAGGGGTGAAACGATTAATCAATAAGCAATATCTTTTCTACATCAATACATGTACTCATTTCGATACAACAGGTGAAGAATCGATACAAAATTATACTTACCCAATGCAAGCTACCTGAATCATCAGGAGTTGTGAATAATTGTCATTTGACTTTTTATTCTTTAAATTGAGAATGCTCTTACTTATGTCAGTAACAAAGAAAAACTATTGACAACACCCACTCACCTTGCACAAATTAGCAAACACAAGGTTACTAAATCAAATGGTTTGAAATTTGCCCCCCCCCCCAAATCAATTCCATGCTGATTATTATATACTGTCAGTATGCTCAGCCACAGATAACGCATATCAACATAAAGAAGACATTCTAGATTCATTCCCCATGTGTGATTTAAGAACTTTAGCAGTCATTTTATAAACACTTTTACTCATAGTTTCGCTGTTGCTTCACATTTTATCCATTTATACTGAATGTGAGAGCTACATTTCCAGCATGTCACACAGTGAAATATGTCATAAACAATTCTGATTGGTGGTAATTGTTTATTCAACTCCATAGTAAAACAATAACCACTAATTAGAACTAACCATAGCTTATTCACAGCATGACACACTGAGTATTGACATCCAAACTCAAATGAAATAGACATAAAACAACAGTAAAACTTTGCACAAAAGTGGCCAATTAGATGATCTGTAAAGTACTTGACTCTTACATGGGGAACAAGTTTGGAATATCTCCTTTAACGCTGATATATGTAATCTTGGGCTGAATGTGCAGACAGGATACAAATAAATTTAACACAGAATCAGCAGTCTTGCTAATTTGTGGGTGTTTTTATAATTTTGTGGCAGTTGTTCTGCATCTTCAGGAAGCACAATGTGAAGGATTTGGTCATTAGTGATCTCCACTCCCATACTCAGACTTGTTATAGATAATATTTTCCTTGCACAAGGAAATAGCACTATTTCTATTATTTTGAAGATAACAGCATAATGACTTCCAAATTTAAGCAAAGACATGAAATTGGTAATAAAATGTTTTAGAAGCATTCATGCAGTACATGTGACCAAGATGAGTCCTGCACCTGATCAAATGGAGCAACCTGAAATAGCATAAAAGATTGAATAAAAATCACTGATACCTAACATGTCTTTTTAGAAGTATTTTTTTTATGTTGTCAAGGATGAGAAAAGCATATGAACATATGATAAACCTACCAGTATGTCTGTTTGTAATCTGCAAACCAGAAATACAACCAAGATGTCAACACATATAAAATGGTACATGTATCACCATCCTGCTGAGAGACCTTCAAAAGATGTGTATTGATAATATATGTATTGTATCATAGGCTGTGTATCATGAATCATATCAATATGCAGCAGAGATGTATTGTTTCACACAATGTTGGATTAAGGCCTTCCAGGGCCCTAAGCACTGAAAATATTATGGTGGCTGCACCCCCACCAAAAAATGTGAAACTAAAAAAAACCATTAAAATATTAAAAGCTAACAAAAAAGGTGGCAAAATACCAGTATTGCCATCATTCCAAATCAAAATACTCATACATGCAATCAAGATGGTCATATGTTATTCATTCAATTTTATTATCAAAAATTAATTTGAATTTTTCTGGTGCCTCTGTTGCGTTGGTGCCCTAAGTTTGTTCTTAGTGTGCTTAATGGGTAATCCAGCACTGGTTTCACCCCTAGCTGAAACCATCTCTGATATTCTTGAAACAAAACAAGATTTTCAAACTAGCAGCTGTAGCAGTCATATTGGATATCAGATCAGAGCTATTTTCACTGAGGACTAACTAAATATCTAAAAGAAGTCTATTGGTGAAAACCCTCAATTCGATATGACAAAGGAGGGGTAGCTACCCTTATCTGAGGTCAGATCAGCACATTTTTACTTAGGACCCACTCAACATCTTAAGAAGTCTTTCGGTGAGAACTCCGTGTCAATATGTCTTTCTGCTCATGAGAAGTAACAATAACAATAAATTCAAGACTGCTGCAATCATAGCATCCATACTGGATGTCAGATCAACACCATTTTTACTTAGGACCCACTAGACATCATATGAAGTCTTTTACTGAAAACCCTTTATGGATATGACCATTCATTCAAGAGGAGTAGTGATAAAAAGATTTTCAAGATAGCATGACCATGGTGGCCATACTGGATGTCTGAATGACACCATTTTCATTTAAGACCATAAAGACCATCACGCTAATTGATGGACACACAATGAATAGATGATGGACAACTGATCATCCCAAAAGCTTTTCAGATCTATCACTAACTGAACTAAAAATCATCTGAGTTGTTATACTTTAAGTTATGACTTTTCAAATTTGAAGTGGATTTTAAAGAACACACATCATAGCTGATAAATATACATCTGCCAAGCTATTCAGGCACTCCTAATCAAAGATACTCAATATGACACCTATGTTGATTAGCCAAGCTATTGATGATACACTTAGTGCATTAACTTGAAGGAAGCTTTGTTACTATTGCTCCTTTAGCTTTGTTTGATTGTTGCTATAAAACTACCTTTATTTATCATAGTAGCCAGATAATTTTACAGTACTATTTGAAGATTTTATATACATGTCCAAGTATTGTGCTTGATACACATGTGGATAATATGAAACACACTCCCCCCCCCTTTCTCTTTCTCTCTCTCTCTCTCTCTCTCTCTATATATATATATATGCCCCCAAATTTGTCTTTCTTTTAGTGTGTAACACTTGCCAAACAAGAGGTTGCAAGTTGATAACTCACAACAGCATCCAAATTTTAAAAAAAAAAATTAATTTCTATATTCAGGTTAACTTATACGGCAAATAATAAGTGGTTAATTCAAGATTTAAGAGGCTTTTTTGCAATTTAATCTCTAACATACATGATTTATAAATTGCTGTAGATTTCAATACATGTAATTCACTTAAACTTCTATTCCACAAGTGTTACTGTCTGACTCCACTGTCAGCTTGTCTTTTTAAATGCCTTAAAATGTATTTACTTTCTAAAGCAGTTTGCCATGTTGCAATGTATGCATGTTGTAAACAGTTCAAGTTTAGCTCTCATCTTAAGATTAACTGTGATTAAGATATTGGTAGTTGTCCTGGTAACAATGTACTACCAGAATTTTATTGAATTTTGCTTGCATTTTAATTAGCATTGCCTGCTGAAACAGTTTAGCTAGGAAAATATACCTGCCACAAAATTAAACAAATTTTGGATGATGCTTAATTATTTGCCAATAGTGAATTATGCCCAGGTAAGATATATATATTAGGTTTATTATCTGAGGTAACTATACATTACCTTAATTTTGTTGAATTGTGCTAGCATTTTAATTAGCAGTATCTACCCTGCAGCATAGTTTATCTGAGACAATTCATAGAAACCTGCAACAAAATTTAAAGCAATACATAGTTACTTGTAGATAATGTGAATTAATGTCATGTAATAAATGGACACCAGGCACATAAATTATATTAACTTGGGTATCTATGTATAATCTAATTTTGAAAAAATGTCATGAGCCAAATATAAAATTTGCATCATGTAATGCAAATTCTCAGAAAAGATTACCTACAAATATTTAATTGTCTGAAGATAATGCTAAAGTTATCTGCCTGCTAAACTAGGTGTATATCAGGTAACTATATATTAAAAAAATTTTGTATGAACTTTGCTCACTGTAAACATGGGTTCTGGTAATGAATATCTTGCATAGGATCGTACATAATATTTAGTTAAGTGCTAAAACTTTGATACAGTGACTCAGAAACCTGGGATCTCTAATCAGTGAGAAACTGATGGAGGATATGACACTGAGAGTACGAATCATAGACATGTTTCACTAAGGGTTGTCTCCAAATCAGGAATTGAAGTGAAAATCACTTATGTGTTTTAAAAATGGAACTCATTAGCTAAAAAAGTTTTTGGTTTTTGTGGGGTTTAATGCAGTTTTTCAACACACAATAAGCTATACATGGCAGCCAGTATATTTTGGTAGAGGAAGAACCCGGAATAACCAAAGACACATGGAAAGCTACTGACAAGCTTTCTTCGCATATCTACGTTGGTCGAGCCGAGACTGAATGCAGGAGAACAGAGGTGAGATGTGTGAGTGATCTGTGAAGGTGAATGCCATAGACCAACCACCCTGGGAACCCTGAAAAAATTACTCTGGTAACTTTGTCATCTGCTAGTTTGAGCCCTGTAATTCCTTTCTGTTCACCAGGCCATATACATAGTGAACAAAGGGATGGACCAGCCAATCTTAAGGTACCACCACCCCTGCCATCAATAAATTGTTAAAATGTTTCTTATGCACTTCAAAGTAATCTTTCAAATCTTTTCTTTGTCAATATAAGGGATAGACCATTTTATTTTCTGGAGGGAGCTTGGAAATTTTATTTCAAACCAGGAAACACTGTTCTTTCACCTGAAGATAAATATTTTTTTCAATGAACATAACCGATATAATAGGTTCTTTTTTCTATAAATTAAAGCATGAATATTTTTGTAAAGCTATTTGTGGTCTGCAAATTTTATTTAGAATAAATCCCTGCCACCTCACTTAGAGGGTTGGTGCCTTAGCAAGGATTTTTTATCTTTTTTGCAAACGTAAATCTTCTTAGTAGAAATTTTATGTCCAATAATTTAATGGATTTTTCGAAAAATACAAAGTGATATGTACAAAAAATTATGATACATTTAAATAAATTATTCTGATAACTGGATTGTGTACAAAAAATTAAAGGGTACAAAAAATACATGAAATACGGTACTTATTTTGGACAAAATGACATTGAAATGTCTAACTGCAATTTTTTTTATAAAAAATCAACTTTCAAGAGTTTTTATTTCTAGATTTTTATAGATACTTTGCATTTGCAGTAATTGACATTTTTAATAAATTCTATCTTGATGAATGAATTCAGACTTCTAAGTCCTGGTTATCACACCTAAAACAGTATAAAATATACAGATATGGGCACTCTTATGTAAATTACATCAAGTGGCATTCATTCTCTTCTCATCAATGTACACATGATTTATATGTATGAATTGAAAAATAAAATAATGAACTAAGAAAAGTCATGTGTTCTGTGATGTACAAACAAGATGTCTGGTTACCATGGTAACAAACATTTTATAATTCAGCTAACTTAGCTGACAGCAACATAAATGGGCAAGCCAACTTCAAAGGTTAGTAACATCTCTGCCTCCAAATTGGCTATAGACAGTCTTGTCATTCATGCTAAAGTTACACCATTCCTATAACAAAAGCTTGCAAACTCGCCACTGAACTGCATTGATAGATTTGGTACTTTCATGTCGAGGTAGTGCAAAATGGGTGCAAAATACAAGATTTGTAATTTTTTTATAAAAAAAGTTTAATAGTTATCTACAGTCTCACAAGCACTGAAATTATGATGCATTTGTCAGTAAATGAGACAATAATATAAAACTCCACAGACTTTAGAAAATCTGTATCCCTCAACTATTTAATTAAATCATATTCCACATCGCTGACTTGCAAAAAGAGCTCAATCAAAAAACATCAGCTCTTCAGTGTGCAGGTGCTGCCACAAACACATAAAAAACTTGTATCAACCAGAATGGAAACGCCAACCCATTAGTTAATACAGGGTGTGCACATTTACTTAAAAAAGTAATTAAAATTGAAATATACAAGTCGGACACAAATTCAAACTGCATAGATCCAGATCTGCAATCACATAATGCTCCAGCTGTTCTGGGTTGATGCAGTTTGTTAGGATTAATCAGTAAAATAAACAACATAAACCCTTATCTACCAGTGCATTATGCAAAGGTAGATCAGGATCTATGCTGGACCCACTTATACGAAATTTCATAAGGTACCTGTAACAGTTAGCATCTGGAAAAGTGAAGATTGAAAACAGTGTCATAAATTTTTCTATTGCAGACAATCTTATGGTATTATTAATTTTCCACCATGTTTGCATTAATAACCAGGAATCATGGGACTAGATATAAAACTGAAATCTTCCTATGAACAACACTCAAGAGCCCACAAAATATTGTCCTTGAAGGACATGTTTCCTTTATAGACAGGTCTCTTATATGGACACTAATCTTTTACTGAGACTGAAACATGAAGTCAACTTCTGAAACTGGATTCATAATGTTCTTCATGAGCATGTGTTCTTTATATGGTAGTGTCTGCTAAGGCAGGTTCCAATGTAACAACTGTATCAACATAAACCTCTGTTTCTGCTAAAGGACAAGTAGTACTACTGTAGAAAAGATATCAGGATTATACTATTTTGTTATACCAATAATTTAAAATGCCAAAATATAAGAAAAAACAGGAGTGCCATGAGTAACACGATATGCCCTCCACTTGTTTAACAGTCCTCTAAGGCAGATAACTGAAATATTGGTACAGACACCATTTTTGTCTTTCAGTCACAGAACCCTTGATATTTGACCTTGTCTATCCCCAAACAGATAGGCCTGTTCCTTACCCTAAATGCTGGCCATCCATAAAGTTTTGTCTGTATGTAGTAGTGATGTTACTGTGTGAAAACCATATTTCTTCTTTCAGCCACTGTGATCTTGACCTTTGACATTTTGAACCCCAAATCAGTACACTTCTTCTTTACCACAAGTACAAGTCATCAACAAAAGTTGGTTGCAGTATGTATTGTAAATTATGCTATAGTGCAGAAACCCCTTGTCTGCTTTCAGTCATAGTGATACTGACCTTTGATCTTTTGACTCCAAAATCGAAAGGGTTTTTCCCTATCCACATCCACGCCATCCATAAAGTTTTATCCAGGTTTGTGATGTAGAACTTATGTGCAAACCATTTCTCTTCTTTCAATCACAGTCACCTTGACCTTTGACTTTACAACCCCAAAACTGATAGAATTTTTCCTCACCTCAACTGCAAGCTGCAGAGTTTGGTAACAGTAGATGTTGAGAACTGGAGTTAATGTATGAAAACCATTTTTTTCCCTTTCAATGAGTAATCTTGACCTTGAACCCTTTTAGTCCAAATTCAATAGGGTTCTTCCTTACCTCAATTTCAAGCTATCCACAATGTTTGTAAAATAATGGAGAACTTAAGTTAATGTACAGAAAAAAAATTTCTTCTTTCAGTTACAGTGGTCTGTGCTACTGAACGAATTCTATTGTGCAGAAACTGTTTTTCTTATTTCAGTCAGAGCAACACTGACTTTTGACATTTTTAACCTCAAAGTCAATAGACTTCTTCAATAACCCATGTGCAAGCCATTCACAAGTTTGGCCAAGGTAGGTGATTTAGAACAAAAGTTTTTCTTTTCCTTCCTTCAAGTGCATGCTACCCACAAAGATTGTTTCTGATCTATGATACAGTATTAATGTTATTTTAAGTCCATCCAAATACATATCATAAGAAGTCTTTTAGTGGAACCTGATGTTGACATAAAGTAGATATAACTATATTATCATGATGGCCATCATGGCAGCCATTTTAGAGGTCTAATTGGCATCAATTTCATTAATAATCAACAACATATCATACAAAGTCTTGAAGTGAAACTGATACAATCATCTATTCAGAAAAAGCAATAATAACAAACCTTTCAAGATAGCCACCAAATAGGTCATAATGACATCAGATTATCACTGTTTTCAATTAGGGCCAACTAGACATCATAAAAAGTCCTTCAGTGAAAACCCCATGTTAATATCACTATCCATTTGAGAGACGCTAGCAATAAACATGATTTTCAAAAAGGCCAACATGCCAGCTATATTGTACATCAGATTGGCACCATTTTCACTGGGATCAACCAGACATAATAAGAAGCATCTGGTGAAAATCATGTCACTATGGGCATTAATATTGAAGAAGTATTGATACTAACATTTGGTTACCACTGAGGAGGTCAAAATCAGCATTAATTTCATTTACCTGTATTACCAAATAGACATAATAAATCTTGTAGCAAGAACCTACATATCAATATGACTAGTTGTTCTGGAAGAGTAGCAATAACAAGATTTTTAAGACGGCAATCATACCTGTAAGATGGCTGATATGCAGGCCATAATGGACATCTGACTGGCACTATTTTCATGCAAGATCAACAAGACATAGTAAGTCTTTTTGTGAAATCGATACAGCCATATTTTCAAGACAAATTGTGACAATAAGATTTTAAATCCTGCTACTGTGGAGGAACTCCGCCATTGCTGGTCCCAAGCCCAGATGTAAAAGGAGGAGGGTTGGGCGTGGGGCTAGCAATCCAACCCTGTAAAAAACAACTTGCTACAAAAATGCCAACAGAAGAAAACCTATCCCTACTGGGCATTAGCGAGACAAGATGGACTCAATCTGGACAAAGAAGACTGATGACAGGAGAGATGCTACTGTATTCAGGACATGAGGAAGATGATGCACCTCATACACAGGGGTTGGGGCTCACGATGTCAAAGCAAGCATATAATGCACTAATAGGATGGGAACCACACGGGCCCAGAATCCTCACGGCAACTTTAGGACCAAGAAGGAGAAAATAAAGATGAACGTCATACAATGCTACGCTCCAACAAATGATGGCGAAGAAAAAGACAGGGACCAGTTTTACAACAGACTACAGAACATAGTAGAGAACTTCCTAAAGACAAAGACATCACCATCCTCATAGGTGATTTCAATGCCAAAACTGGGTCAGACAACACAGGGTACGAACAAGCCATGGGGATCCATGGCCTGGGGGAGATGAACGAGAATGGAGAGAGAGTCGCAGACCTTTGTGCACTGAACAACCTGGTCATTTGGTGGGGTACCATCTTTCCCCACAAGAGAATCCACAAGAACACATGGATATCACCAGACCATGTGACAGAAAATCAGATTGACCACATCTGCAAAGCCAAGAAGTTCAGAAGATCCCTGCAAGATGTGAGTGTGAAGAGGGGAGCAGATGTGGCATCTGACCACCACTTAGTTGTCGCAAGGCTGAAACTTAAACTGAAGAACTGTATGGGCACAAAAGAGAAGAAAACAAAGTATAACATCAGCCTGTTGAAAGATGCAAAAACTAAAGAAGAATACAGACTGACGTTTAACAACAAGTACCAAGTGCTACAAGAGCTTTTTGAAGATGAGGAACACAATGTGAACAACAGATGGCAGAAAGTTAAGGACGCAGTAAAATCATCATGCCAAGTAGTACTAGAGCCCATGAAGCACCAGCACAAAGAATGGATTTCAGCCGAAACATTGCACAAAATCCAGGTGCGGAAACAGAAGAAAGCAGCAGTAAATAGCAGTAGGACAAGAGCTACAAAAGTAAAGGTACAAAAAGAGCATACTGACGCCCACAGAGAAGTGAGAAGAAGCATCAAGATAGACAAGAGAAACTATGTTGAAGGACTGGCAGCAGAGGCAGAAGAAGCAGCTGGAAGTGAAAACATGAAGAAACTGTACGACATCACCAAGAAGCTGTCCGGCAAGTACAGCAAAACAGAGAAACCCGTAAAGGACAAGCAGGAAAAGACCATAGCATGTACAGAACACCAAATGAATAGATGGGCAGAACATTTTGAAGAACTGTTGAACAGGCCAGCACCATTAAATCCCCCAGAAATCCATCAAGCCAATGCAGATCTCCTTGTAAGCTGTGACAACCCTACCAGAGACGAGATCAGGAAAGTCATTACCCAGCTGAAGAACGGTAAGGCAGCTGGTCCTGATGACATGCCAGCAGAAGACCTCAGAGCAGACCTGGAGGCTTCAGTGGAAATGCTAGAACCCCTCTTTGAGAAGATCTGGGAGGAAGAAGAAATACCGACTGACTGGAAGGAGGGATACCTCATCAAGATCCCCAAGAAAGGTGACCTCAGCAGTTGCTCCAACTACAGAGGAATCACACTCCTGTCGGTACCAGGGAAAGTCTTCAATCAGGTCCTCTTGGAAAGGATGAAGGAGGCCATAGACCCCCAGTTACGAGACGAGCAAGCGGGCTTCCAGCAGAACAGGTCGTGTACAGACCAAATAGCTACTCTTCGCATCATAGTTGATCAATCGTTGGAATGGAATTCTTCGCTCTACATCAACTTTATCAATTATGAGAAGGCATTCGACAGCGTGGACTGAGACACTCTACATCAACTTTGTCGATTATGAGAAGGCATTCAACAGCGTGGGCTGAGACACTCTGGAAACTTCTCCGCCACTACAGCATCCCAACCAAGCTGCTGAACCTGATCAAGAACACTTACAAAGGAATGTCCTGCAGAGTCATCCATGCAGGACAGCACACAGACAGCTTCCTAGTGCGGACTGGCATGAGGCAAGGCTGCTTGCTGTTGCTGTTTCTCTTCCTTCTCGCCTTCGACTGGATTATGAAGACGTCCACCAATGGGCGGAGGAATGGGATCCAGTGATCATTGTGGAGTAAACCTGAGGACCTGGACTTTGCCGACGACCTAGTGTTCTTGTCCCACTGTCAGCAGCAAATGCAGGACAAGACCGATGTACTGGCAGCCACATCAGCAAAGGTTGGCCTCAACATCCACAAAGACAAGACCAAGACCCTCAAGATCAATTATGTCAGTAACAACCCAGTCACACTGCATGGAAGTCCCCTGGAAGAGGTGGAGTCCTTCACGTACCTGGGCAGCATTATCAACCAGCAGGGTGACACAGACACAAGACGTCAAGGCAAAAATCGGAAAGGTGAGAGCAGCTTTCATACAGCTCAAGAACATCTGGAGCTCCAAAGAAATTTTCTTGACTACCAAGATCACTGTTCAACTCCAACGTGAAGTCAGTCATATTGTGTGGAGCAGAGACCTGGAGAACCACCAAGTCGACCGTAAAGAGAGTTTAGACCTTCATCAACAGCTACCTAAGAAGAATTCTCCAGATCTGCTGGCCAGATACCATCAGCAACGCCAACCTGTGGCAGAGAACCTCTCAGCTTCCGGTAGAGGATGAGATCATGAAGAGAAGGTGGGGTGGGATAGGACACACCCTACGTAAGCCACCAAACAATATTACCAGACAGGCATTGAAGTGGAACCCACAAGGCAAGCGGAGAAGGGGTCGACCAAGAAACACCTGGCGACGTGACCTTCAGGCGGACATCACTAAACTGGGTCACGCCTGGAGTCAGCTCGAGGGGATGGCACTGGACAGAAGTCTCTGGCGATCTTTTGTGGGCAGCCTATACCCCAGCAGGAGTGACAGGCAAAACAACAACACTGCCCCCAAAATGTGTTTCCTACTCGTATTTCAGGCAAAAATGACAAAAATCACCAGGGGTTAATAAGTTAAAGATGAGCAGTGACAATATTATCCAGTCGGTTGCCAGTGTGGCCAAACTGACTGTCTGAGAGGATATCCGATGGGAACCATTTTCATTTAGAACCAACATGACCATAAATCTTTCAGTGAAAACCCTATGTCAATAGAAGCATCCATTCAGAGAGGTCCCCATAAAAAAATTTCAAGACTGATGCTATGGTAGCCAGGCTGGAATTTAAATTGGTACCATTTTTATTTAGGACCTACTAGACATTACAAGTCTTTCTGTGAAAACCCTCCTTTGATTTTTCAAGATGGCTGCCATGATGGTAATTACAGATGTCCAAGGGGCACCATTTTCATTTGCTACCAATGTTACCTTAGGATAACTGTGTGTGTAGAGTTTCATGGCAATCCTCCCAGTAGTTGACGAGAAAATGTGATAACAAACTTGTGCCCATTGATGACAGATGACAGGCCATCCCATTCATCTGCCTCAGTCACTTAATTGTGGCGTTTGTTGCTAATAAGGTTTTAGCCAAAAAAAGAAAAGAAACACGTTTACAAAATTTAACACGAGTCCCTCAAAGGGACTTATGCTTTACTTGGCAAACAGAATTTCCAGGAATTCAAGATAAGACCATTTCTTCCTTTTAACTGCTGAGTGTGTTGAAATCATCTCTGATATTCTTCAGCAATCACATGATTGTCAAATTAGCTGCTGTGGTGGATATATTGGATGTCAGAAGCAATATTTTCATGATGGCCACGGTGGTGGCTATATTGGATGTAGGATCATCAACATTTGCATTTAAGACTAACATCAAAAGATGTCTCTTAATGAAAACCCCATTCTGATAAAACCATCCATTCTGGAGGAGTAGCAATAACAAGATTTTCAAGATTGCCACATATTTCATCTAGCCATTTTCATCGAGGACCATCGATACCATGGGATGAATGTGTGTGCAAAGTTTCATGGCAATCTTCAATGTAGTTTAGGCGCAGTAGAGTAACAAACTTGTGCTAATGGACTGACGGACAACACGATGGACAAAAGACCATCCCATAAGCTCTTCTGGTTTATGTTTAGAAAAAATGCTGTAATTGACTAAAAATATCTGATCAGGTCATCTACTCATGATCATGATAAAGTTGTGTAAAAATTTCATGGCTCTAAGCCCAATAGTTTCTTTTATGCTATCATGCTAACATAATAATAATAATAATAATAATAATATTTGTAATAATAATAAAGATTTTATTTAGAGAAGGTAACTCAATTAATTACAGAACTAATCTACCTTGAGGCCTTCTATCTGTTATGTACAATATATACAGTATATACAACATGATGTGAAGAATCTGGCTTGACGCTAAATAATTAAGTGATTTTAAAATTCAAAGTATCAAGCCTGGAACACATGCACAGGCAACTGTGAAAACATAAACATATATAAAATATCATCCCGCATTGAAAAATTCAACTATGAAAATGATGCAAAATTACAGAAAAGCAGGCGGTATTTATTGTACTAGAATTGTTCAATTTTCTAAAGATTTCATCCATTTGAGATATTGATTATGACAAGAAGAAATGCTAGGAGCTTGCCTTATGTCATTGGGAATGTTGTTCCATACCAGTGGACCAGTATATTGAAAACTTTTTTTAAACAATTCCTTCTTTGGCCTTGGTATAATGTAATTTTTACTTCTTATGGACCTTAAATTTGGAGTACCATCAGCATCTCTTTGGTGAAAGATACTGCTAAGATAAGACAAGAATGGCTTTTCTGAATACTTTATACATCAATTTGGCCTTTCTAAGAAATATTCTTTCATGTATTGTTAAAACCTTTATATTACTCATTGCATCCTGGAAATTGTCTATACACTGATCTAGAATTAAATGGCAAGCCCTCTTTTGGAGTCTTAAAAGTGTTGTTATGTTTGAATTTGAGGTACAGGTAAACCACTGATTTTCCGGCACCCTTGGTTCCAAAGCCTTGTCGGATAACAGTTTTGCCGGACCAACCGAGGTCACGCATCACTGATATAGGGCCTAATGCAGTTTCATCTCCATTAAGGTAATCTGGTCATATTCGACCACTGAGGTCAGTGACATGAGATCGACAACTTCATTATTGAAGCCCACTACTGTGTCCCTAACTACGATACAGGAAGCAGTCTATTGAGCTTCTTTCAACAAGTTTCATTATTCAAAATGCACATAATTTGAGTTCTTCTTACTGAAAAAATGATTTTATTATGACTATATACACAGCGGTAAAGCCGACCGTGTTGTGGCTTATTCCAACCTCTGATATGTGTCATTTCGACCACCATATATGGACCGTACATATACAAGTTTCATCTGTAAAATACAAAGATTTTGTTTACCTTGACAGATTTAAAAGCTTTTAATTGTTTTTATTTTTTTTTCAGATAAGGAGATAGCAGATAGAAAGCGATATTGCTACATAGATAATTGTGGATGTTGTTATAGAGATAATTGTGGAGAGAATTAACATTTTATTTTTATTTAGACTTATACCTTTAATTTTTCATTTATTTGTTTTTAATTACGTATTTATTCCTTGGGTTTTTTTCTTCAAAGTTCAATACAAACTAATCATAATTTTACATTTTCTTTAAGCTTGTGTTCTTGGTCGGAATTACCCTCTTATGAAAAATAACCTGGGGTAAATCCGACCACTATGCAGAACATTGCATACTATTGTTATTTGTCATAAAACTGGTGCAATTTTTGCATTTTTAGAGAGACAAAGTATTATTTTAAAGCTACGATAGCATAATTATTATGTTATTGAAAGCTAAACAAATCTTGGATGATTGATGCCTGACTAGGGTCCTGAATGAAAAAAACATGTATGAATGCCGCTTCTGAACTCGCGCAGAAGTGAGAATAATGAGGCTATTACGTCATTTTGTCACGCCATGCCCACCTGGAAACATCTTTACTAATTTGCATATGCACATGCACAAATAAAAAACAAAGAACACAGCAAGTAATTTGCATATCTTTGTTGTAAACTGCGGGAGGTACATCCATGGTCGAAATTACCCTACTGGTCGGAATATGACCATGTTACCCTATACACCTGCTCAGGACTGAGGTGCTCATCAACTACAAGTTTCTGAAATTTGTCCACATACTCGGCAGCTCCTTCGTGGTCTGCGGACCAATTTTCTCCACACACTTTATGCATGGAAATTCCATGATGCTTCTTGAACCTTTGAAGCCATCTTTCACTACAGTCACACTCATGCTCTACTTTAAGTTCTTTATGAAACAACTGAGCCTGGTCCATTACCATCCTGCCAGACAAGTCCACTCTGTCACTCCGACATTGTTGAAACCATTCCATCATCACTTGGTCATGCTCAGTACTCTTACCATCTTTCATAGTTTTTCAAATATTCATTCACTTGGAATCACTGTCTGAAATAGAATTTCAATATTTTGTCCCTCTTCTTCTTTATTTCGTAAACAGTTGATAAACCAATACCATATGTGTCACACAGCTTTCGCACGGAAACACCACAGATGTCTGACATTTTATCAATAAAGTACGACGAAATTTCTGACAACATGAAATCACCTTATCAGTATTATAAATGAACACTTATAATACCTATGAGATGATTTCATGTTGTCATAAATTTTGTCGTACTTTATTGATAAAAGCTGAGACTCCTGTGGAAACACCACAGTCCAGTTTTTTCAACAGTTCTACTTTATCTTGTATCAATATTGACTGGTGTTTACGCTTGACACCACCACTGACACTTGCATCTTTCTTACAAGCCTTAGCGAGGGTTAAATGGAAGTAAAATAAGCTACGAATCGCACAAAATAGAAGTGTCACCACCAACAACTGCAGTGTAAACAATCCAAGTGAGTGCGCGCACAGTAATTAATTTCGCAATGTCGGGAATTTCAAAACCATCCATTGCCGGAAAATCGGTGGTTTACCTGTATTACCCCAAATTACATTACAATAGTCCAGATACGGCTGAATATAACTTTTATAAAAGATGACCCTATACTGAAGAGGAATGTATGTTTTGATTTTCCTCAGGAGCCAAAGATAAGAATTAACCTTTTTTTGAAATGCTTACAGTACTGATATATGAACACATGGCCATACAGACAGACAACAGCAATGCAAAATGGTCCCATCTATGACTGCAGTAGGAGCACAGAAACTGAACTGCACAGCTGCAGATAAACTCTTTTCAGCTGGGTTACTAATGTCGCTGCATGCAAGGTTAAATATCAACCAATTAAATCTGATATCTTTGATCTTGAAAATGTCATGCAGTCATTCATAATGAGACCATTACATAGTTTCTTCCTTGTTGCAGGAAATGAAAGGCAGGAAACGGCTAAGTGTACTCCTTAAAGTTGATCAATAAAAACACTACAAATTACATGTCTGCATATATAGTTTAGGGTTTAAATGTCTGGACAAGTTTGTGATAGAAGTATGTAAAGAGTAACTTGTCAAATAACAATAAATAATGTACTGCAATTGTATGATATGAACTGTGACCCCAAGATGTACTAACTTTGAACCAAATCCACTCTTTCAGGAGTGTGAAAAGGTCGTCTTTAACTTGCTCACATAATTACCTTCTCTCTATCAGTTTTTGATATTGTTCTTCAAAAAGTAATGTCAAAGAATCTTAGAGATACACAATTACACTATTTAAACCATGACAAGTTATGAAAATTGAACATTTGTAATTGTAGGACAATTTCAAATGCATCACAACCTCTCTCATTACCAACGACCTGTGAAACAGAACAATTCTGGATATTTACAAGAGAGAGAGAGAGGAGGTCTTTCTGTGGTAAAACAGGTGAAAAGTTGCAAAATTGGCTCTAATGAATATGTAAACAGTTATGGAACCTGACCTATATCAGATGCTGAACTGTCTTCAGTAAGTATGTATTTGGGTTTAATGGCACATCAGCATTATAATAGCTATTGCATGAAAATGATATTCAGACATTTAAACTACATTTGTGCTTATAATATGAGTATTCTCCCAATGAAAATAAGCAGAATGAAAAAATCCAAGGCCAAAATATTCCAAATGTAAAAAAAAATGGAAAATTTACTAAATTGCATAAAAATAAATTCTTTATTTCAGACTTCTTAGTCCATATATCTAAACTAAAACATAAAATATAAAAGTTATTTTAAGCAGAAAATCAATGTTATCTTATGTACAAATATGCAGACAGATCTACAACTACAGAATGTTTCCAGCATTGTTAAGAATAAAATTATGTAACAGATTTATCGAGTAATTTGTGCCATCTACCCATAATTTAAATGAACATCATAGTTCCACAAAGTTTTCAAGATATAATTCTTACTATTAGATATTCTTGTCATCATTGAAAAAACATATTTTCTCATTACTTCTTCAAAACTGAATACACTAGAGTTTACAAACATAGAAGAGGAACTTACTGTTCCATCTTGGAAGGCTTAGCAGAAAATGAAGACTATTTTTTTAACCAATAAATAGTTTTCTTTTCATACATTCACTAAAGCTTGTCCAGAGAGTAGTGCAGTACATTGTGCAGCAATAAGATTTGAATAATCTAATTTTGATATTAAAAAAAAAAAATCCAAATTTACATAAAAGCATATTTACATAGAAATCTGTAATGTTATATCATATCTTCATCATCTGACTAATTGGATTTTAAAGAGACCCATCTGCATACATTTTCAAAAAATTAACTTTCATTTTCTCTATTTTGAAATGTCAATTTTTTTTTAGATTAAGGTCAGTTTCAATCTAATGAGGCTCACAATCACATTTAAAGATGGTCAAACTTCGACGTACATCAGGGTTTTGTCTAAAAACGGAGTTTGACTACATTATTATGATCAGATGACAAATCAAAATAGTAGTGTACAGTGTGAGAGTGGATCTTGATGCTTTCACATTATGTGATAATAAATGACTGTACTGGTATTGCCGATGAGATGAAATAGTTTTATTATAATGTGCTCTGCTTTAATAATAGCAGTTTTAATATGCAGTTTTAGAGCACTGGATAAAGCAAGTAGTTTCTTGTGTAATGGAATCATGAGGATGACCTCAAAGTGTTATGTATTGAAAGTGTACATCGTAACATCTCTATCTCATAAACTAATAAAAGGATCAGCCCTCTGTTTATTTATATGGTGCACAATCATTCATCCCAAACTGACACACAGTGCAAGTTTAATGTTAATAAGTGAAACTTGAAGAGTTTTACCATGAATAAATACAACAGATAGATCCAGACATAGATGGATCCACTGACATAGATGGACAAAGTAAATCTGAAACAAAACAACACTTTCCTCTTTCCAAGAACACAAATTTAAATGTATTTTGAAAACAAAAACTCATCCTATTATTTAGAAACACTCTATGTAAGGTATAGATCTGATCAGGGTAAAATATACATAGAATCCATTACCATAACAGTTACACTTCTATCAGTGTAAGCTATGTTCACAGTGGGTCTAAATAGACAAAATGGTTTCCAATTCTAATATAAGAGAATCTTTGGTATGCCTCTGCCAAGCTTACTTGAATAATTCTGATAAACAATGGTTTTAAAGGTCTTTTATGTGAGATGATTGCTGAAAAAAGATAATGAATAAGGAATAATAACTAAACAAATTCATAAAGTATGAAACCATGCTGAATGCATCTGCAGTCTATACAATGCACAGTCAAGAAATATGGAGTAAAACAACTGAATTGTGGTGATAATGTACACTGGAGTCATATACTCAGTTAGAGGTCAAAAGCATGAAAGTATATATATTTACACCTTCACTCTCCATGTTAATTTCTAGTAATGATAAGTTTATTCATTATATTTAATGCATAACCATTCCTCACAATTAATGAAAAATATTGTGATTTAAATTTGCTGGAAGCATCAACCAGAAATTATGGCACCATCCAGGTTCTGAAGCACTAATAATCCAGCATTTGTATCATGGTCTTGTGATGCCCCCAGTTCTCTCATATCAACTAACTTTAAGCCATTTTCCATATAGGTTGTGAGCGACTACCTCCAATGCATCTTTTGACCTGTCTTCTATTTAATCTTTCTCCGTCTTCTTGATCAAAATAAACCCATATGTACAAGCAGATTTTCCACAAAACACATTTCTTCTTCTGGGATGTGCATCTTCGATAATGTTAATGTTTACATGGAATCATGAGCCTCTACGGTAACAGCCGCTGTTGTTGGAATATGTAAACATCATTTCTGTGCACTATGCTGACAGAATCTCTCTTTTTGGAGCAGTTTCCGAATCTCCTGGAGTATGGAAATTCGATGGGTGGCAACCTGATTATTCTTGGAGATTTTAACTTTCACTTTGACTGTCCTGGAAACCCATGCACATTGAAACTCCTAGATTCCATTCACGTTTTCAACCTCAAACAGTCAGTTAGCCAACCCACCCATAAACATGGTCACATATTAGACTGGATTCTTTACAGACCTGATGATAATATTCTTCAGTCCTCCCTGGTGTCCCACGAACTTTCATCAGATCACCTCTGCATTATATGCCATCTTGACGTATCAGTCCCTAACCCTCCACCTTTATTCGCTACTAAGAGAAACCTCCGTATGATAAACAGAACCAAACTAATGCATGACATCCAAGCAAACCTAACAACTAGCTTACCTACTACAGCAGAACAACTTGATAACTGCCTGCGTTCATTGCTCGACAAACATGCCCCAGCAACCAAGTGCAGAGTAGCAATTCAGAAGTGTTCTCCGTGGTATAGCAGTGTTAGGGACCAGCTTCGCACTGCTAAAAGAGACCGCCGTAAAGCTGAGAGGCTTTGGCTTTCCACCAGACTCACTATTCATAAGCAGATCTATGATGCCGCTAAGAAGAATGTCACAAACATAGTCCATGCAGCTAAATCAGCCCACTACAGTACTAAAATCATGGAAAGTTCCAGCTGCAAAGAGCTATTTGAGATTACTAACAAGCTGATGTCAAGGAACAAATGTACACCACTTCCAGCTACCTTCTCTCTAGTCGACCTTCCGGACCTGTTTGCAAATTTCTTCCGTGACAAAGTACAAACCATCAGAGATAAACTTGACAACACAATTTCAGTTGACTCGTCGTCACCATACAGTTGCGATACAGAATTTCAGCGGCAACCGTTAGCAGCATTTGAACCTGTCTCTATGGATTTAGTACGTACAATCGTGATGAAGAGTGCACCAAAGTCATGTGAACTGGATCCGATTCCGACGTCACTGCTGCTAGAGTGCTTGGATCCAATATTGCCTTCACTAACTGATGTTATTAATACCTCTCTCTCATCTGGGGAATTCCCATCATTTTACAAAACTGCCATTGTAAAGCCTCTGCTGAAGAAACCAACACTGACCATAATGATTTAAAGAACTACCGCCCAGTTTCTAATCTCCCATTCATGTCAAAAATCTTAGAAAAAGTTGTTCTATCCCAACTTGTATCTCATCTGAATTCAAACAGTCTTTTTAGCAATGTACAGTCTGCATATCGCCCTTGCCACAATACTGAAACTACTCTTCTGAAAGTAGTCAATGACATTCTCTCTGCTTTGGATAGCAGAAAGATTACAGTCCTCACTCTCCTTGACTTGTCTGCAGCATTTGACACTATAGACCATGATATATTACTTCACCATCTCCAGCATGTATTTGGCATTCATGATACGGCCTTACTATGGTTCAAGTCCTACTTGGTCAACAGGACACAAATTGTGTCCGCAAATGGAAAACACTCCAGCCCAGTTGATCTATGCTGTGGTGTTCCACAGGAGTCTGTTCTTAGATCTGTTCTCTTCATTCTATACACTCAGCCACTCTCAAGTGTCATAGATATCATCCAGTGTCTCACCAATTATATGCTGATGACACCCAAATATACAAATCTAGCCATCCAGCTGAAGTTGAAGCTACCATCCAAGACATAGAGAGGTGCATTTCCGATGTGAAATCATGGATGATATGTAACAAGCTGCAGATGAATGACACTCGTATTCTCATTATTCCCACTATGAAGATGAAATCATATGGACAACGCTCTTTTGCATACCAGGGCCCAGCAACATGGAACGAATTGCCCACTGCACTTAGATACAGTGATCTCATTCAAGAGTGCTCTTAAAACTCGCCTATTTCAACTGCAAGAACAGACTTAAAGACCTAATAATGTTTCCTTACCTTAAATATTTACAGCATATTTTCTGTTTCTACTTTCGTGGTGTTTGTTTTTATTTTTGTAATCATATCATTATATATGTTTTTTTTAAGTGTTGTCAAATGTTGTAAAGCACTTAGAGCTTCTAAAGATTAGGCGCTATACAAAGTCCTCATTATTATTATTATTATTATTATTATTACATAGTGTGGATATTTCTACTTTGGCATGATTTTACCAAGTTCTGCTGCTTATGACAAAGCCAAGTGACCTTACTGAGAGATCAGGTTTGTTTCATCAACTTAAGTCTTACGGTTAAGCCTAGACTTAAGACATATGATTGGTCATTATTTTAATCAAACTAAAATTTCAGCCAATCAAATCACAAAATACATGTAAACCTCCCATACTGGAGGGTTTTTCTCCTGAGTTTAGGGGTGTCTCCTGGTCTTCCATCACTCAATAAAATCTCCAACACACACAAAATTATTCATAAAAAGAAATATTTTTTTCCCCACTTGTTTCACAGTTTGGTTCAAGTTTAATACATTTACAATAATACTGCCTGGGATCATGTGACTGAAATGGCTTAAGCAGGGCAAAACAGAGTTGTTGCTAATTTCACCCTTGATCCATTTGGCTGACTTCATTGTTTTAAATTTGTCAAGGTGGATTATGCTATGTGTGAGCATAAGTAATTTGGAAAGGATTAAAGACATTAATGGATTATGTTGGATTACTAAAGAGCTCAGCCATCATAAAACAATAAACATGACTTTGATTCCCTCAGCAAGGTATTTTTGCCTTGACACTTAAAGTTGTCTAGCTGGATGAGAGTCTCTGCTTTGTATGATCAGAAGTAATTTGGAGATGGTTGAGTATGTTAACTGATTAAGGATGTATTACTCAAGGGCTCAAGTGGCATAAAACTGTGTTGGTTTAAAGTTTGTCAAGATGTCTAAGCATGCCACTGCCAAAACACAAAATCCAAGCAACCAAAGTATCATACTAAATTCAGTGATGGCTGAGATGTTTTGGCAGAGACAGCAATATGAATCTACCAACAGGTATGAAGCAATTAAAACTTCTTGGTGGAATCCATAGAATTATACTGCCTTTGCCACATTCCAGTGCAGACACCAAAATGGACATTTTCCATCCTGAGGAAAGTTCAGGTTTACTCTAGAGGAAATCTGGACCCTAGAGTAAATCCTCCCTCCTTTGAGGTCAAAAGTCCTGACCAAATTTTTGGGAAATTTCCTGACATGTCATTTCTGTCACATGTGTGGAATTGTGGACACATATTCAGCTTTGGATTTAAGAAATTTGATTTTTAACGTTGTAAATCAAAATTAAATTTCATCTAATCAGATTGCTATTTAAGTCCAGTCTAAAAGTTTTGTTTGTGAAATTCATACCAGGATATTTTGTTCAAAATGGCTAACTTTGAGTCAGAATATAATGCTGCATTGTGCTGGTTGACTTATACATGTGTTATGAATAAGGAGGTGAGACATCGAGTGGCTATGCAAGCCAATAGTTTATCATTATTGCTATTGCTAGTATAAGCCACAAGAGGTTTGTAATGTTAAGACTCCTCAGCTTCCTGGTCTCCTTGCACACACATTGTAGGGATTTCCTGCAATGTTTCTTCTGAGTACCACCACTTCCTTCACTGTGTACAACACTTAAGCCTCTTCAGTCACATCCAACAGATGAATACGGGTCTGTTTGTAACTATATATCTAGCCATGTATTTTTGCTCAGCCACAATTGTCAATGAGGTTTATATGTATACCCTTCTCCATACATGATCTGTCTCCAAAGTTTGAGTCAAGATTTAAGATTTATGTTTTCTTAATTTTGGTATATTTTTATTCATTTGTTGAAACATGGTATTTAAAGCATTATCTCCAAATTGTATTTAATCATTATCTACATCATAGTGTGAAACAGGGTCATGCAGATTGATATGTTATGTATCATGGTAAACCAGGTCAGTTTGCTGCCAAATATAGGTCAGTGTGGTCAACAATTTATGTGTTAATAACTTTAATGAAATTTTGTATTTCTGTTTGGGTTTTTTTAGTACTGTTAGTCAAAGGATAAGTCTTGCAGTTTTATGTATTTTATGCAAGAAGTGCAGGTAAACATGCTTAATTTTTAAAGAAATGTAACTTGGTGTATTGGTTTTAATTAGCATCAGATACGTTTCATTTTATCCCCCACTGCAAAAGCAAAATAGGTCATGCTTATTTTGCCAGTCTGTCAGTACAGCCACACATCCATGAACTTGTCCAGAGATGGGCAAAAGACAGCCCATATATATGCAACTGTCATAATTGTTTAAAGTTTTTACAGTTTTTAATCTTTGTACATACACCTTTTGAAAGACTTGTTCAGTCTATTTTGAGTGCATATGTATTTTAAAACACACACTTAGTTTTTGTAAGAATGACTCTTCTTGTTGATTGTTGAAAGGCTTTTAAAATGTTAATTTTAGATAAGAATTATGAAAGGTTATCATTATGTCACGATTAATACCGAATTTCAGGTCAAGCAAGTCAGAACAGCATCGGTATACACATAACACTCCAGTATAGCTTTAATCTCATTTTAATAATGAATTTCAGATCATGGAAAGGCTGCTCATCATCACTGTCTAGGTAACATGCCAGTGTAACTCACAATTTATGTTCAATTCCTGACACATAACTATTGCCATGTGGTATAATATTCCTAGTAACACATATAATATGTAAAGCATACTTTTTCTGTATTTTCCTACCATCTAATTGGAAATGACAGCAACCTTTATTGGCTGTGTACTTCCTATATAAGACCTACTGCCATGCATGTCTTCTGTATTTTTCTGAATAGAAATTCTTTTCATCTGCCAAAATATCATGTGAGCTTGTGATATGACTCGATATCATTGGGGTACATTTTCTGGTGTATGTGTCTTGCCTCTATCAACATGTGCTATCCTTGAACTTCACAGAAATTAGTTTCAAAAAGAGTGATCAAAGACTTGTGTGATTTTTTTGTACAGGTGACTCAGATCAATGTCAAAATGTAGCCATGGCAGGAAATGAAAACTTACTCACCCATTTGGCAAGTGCTGATTCATGATTTACCAGTGTTTCTTATTAATAAAAGGTTCTTCTGTTATTGCCAGTTTTGTTTGTTGAAAGTCTGTAGTTTTTATAAAAATTTGTTTTCCATTTTTAATCCAGCTTGTAAAAGCTCATTGCGCTTGTTCCTCAGTACACTTAAGATAGGGAGGGCTGACTGGTCAACTGGGGTTTGAAGGATCATATAATAAGTTTCATGAAGAAGACATGGATAATTAACATCATTATTATAAGCTGGTTGAATGAGAGGTTATTATGTGTGAGTAAAATGTGAGGGCTAATTCTGGGTGAGTAAAATATGAGTTAATTATGGACAAGTAAAATATGAGAGATGATTCTGAGTGAGTAAATTGCTACATTTTTACCTGACAAGGTGAATTATTTCTTAGTTTTCAACCCCAGCATTATCAACTGCAAATAAAAGAAAGCATTACTGACTTTTTTAAATATCACATGAGCTACACAGACGATGTCTTTCTCTGTTATCAGATGACTGCCTTTTGCTAAATATTTTTGAGCTTCTAAACAAATAAAACTTCCTCAGTAAACTCAGCACAGATTTTAAAACTTGAAGCTAGATGTGAGTAAATTCAGCACAGATTTTAAAACTTGAAGATAGATGTGAGTAAATTCAGCACAGATTTTAAAACTTTAAAGCCAGATTTAAGTACATTCAGCACAGACTTTAAGTTGAGCTATCTTGGAACAGTTTTAGTGTGATTTTTCTTTGCAGACACTAACAAACACAATGCTTATGCTTTCCTTTCTTCCATAGCTTACATGATTTTCTTTTCAAGATTGTTGCCATTGTGTCTTGCTTGAATCTCTCATCTCATAGTATTTAAAGCACAAATGGGTCATGAGCATGAATACTCCATATCTAATTCCATTATATCCACATATTTTTACAAATAAACTGGGAAGATCAGTTTTATACATCTTTTCATGTACCTTTCGCCTCTGTATACATTCTTGGTCAGGCATATGTTTCTAGCAGATTTACTGGAATCCTCAGTATAGCACAATTGCTGTGGTCTTGCATTTTGACTTGTAGGAAAGCCCAACAGAAATTTATGCACATTAGTGTGAATTGATTCTCTATGCATGATGATGATATTTACCTATACTATGCACACTGTATGTTGTTTGGATGATTCCATATCATGGATGGTGAATGTTTAATTTTTTTTTAACTGGACAACTTGGCCCAAAAGACAACTTATCGCAGGTTTGGGACGAATCAAGCCCAATCTGATTCGTCTTTGCTCCATTCACTGTAATAAAGGAAAATTCAAACTGATTGTTGAAGTCGTGTGTGTACGTTGTTTATTACCATATAACCAGACAGTTGTATCCAACTGTTGATTACCTTCTAAAAGACAAATGTGTCCAATTGTTTTTACCATCTTAAGGGGGGCATTATAGATCTTTCTGCTTAGTGGACATCCTCAAGCAATTACAATATATGAACACATTCTTGTTTTGTCTTAACTGCAAGCTGGCCAAGGAAGGTTGGCTTTGCTAACACCTGTCTTCATTTATTGTCATCTGATACATGTCAAATATAGTTAAAGCATTGATGAATACTGGAACTGGGGCCATGTTTTATAGACTTGTCTTGCTGTCTTTTAGTCGGAGTTGTTTTAAAAAATAGGTCCAACTTGACTGGAAATATGAATCTTAAGTTGTCCTTTATCAAAATGCATGGAGCTGAGTTCACATGGGATTGGATCTGAGTTATCAGAACCTAGAATGACATGTCTTAGATATAGTTGTCTTTTATCTGAGTTATCAGAACCTAGAATGACATGTCTTAGATATAGTTGTCTTTTATCTGAGTTATCAGAACCTAGAATGACATGTCTTAGATATAGTTGTCTTTTATCTGAGTTATCAGAACCTAGAATGACATGTCTTAGATATAGTTGTCTTTTATCTGAGTTATCAGAACCTAGAATGACATGTCTTAGATATAGTTGTCTTTTATCTGAGTTATCAGAACCTAGAATGACATGTCTTAGATATAGTTGTCTTTTATCTGAGTTATCAGAACCTAGAATGACATGTCTTAGATATAGTTGAACAAGACCACCATGAATATTCTGTTAAAGTTCAGCTATGTAGCTTAGGGGAGACCAAAATTTGCTTGTGACATTTAAAGTAAAGACCTTTTTTGCAATGCAAGTTCTTGTTTAACTCAGTTCCTGCTCAGGAGGTTCAGATTCAAAATAGAATTAAAGAGCTTACAAAATAGCTTATGTCCCCATCATTCTGTATTGCCTGCCTTTATCCTGCCATCATGAACTGTTGGAGCAACATATTAATTGTACACAGTGATTTGATACTTGTTTATCCCTGACTGCAGATATCAACACTAGACAGTGCATAATAATATAGCAGTAGTGTTTGAGCTGTCAGTAATTTCAAGTTTGCAAAGAGTCCTAGTGAATGGGATAGAACTTAACTTTTCCATGTGGAAAAATGGATTCAAAATACAAGAAAAAATTAACAAGGTCATCAGGAATAGGAATCCATGTTACTGAAGGGGTTACCAGAAACTATCACAGAGCAGGGTCAACAAATGCATGTAAGTTTACAGGATTTTCCTGTTTATGGAGAACTTATATTATGACAGTCAGAAGGGATTACATTTTTTTGTAATTTGTAATTTTGGGTTCTTATTTCATCATTATATGTAACTTGATATACATCACAAATATTTTCCAGAATTTCCTGGTTTGTAGCTCATGAGGTTAGGACAAGAGAGTCTACGGCATGGCCCAGTATACATTTTCAGTCTGTCTGTCATGTCCATCAGTATTTGCTTGTCACCACTCTGGAACCAATGTGTTTCATCAAAACTGGAATACAGGCTTATGTTACTAATATCTCAAACAAGTTTGAATGAATACAAGCAAGAGCCACAAATATTAATGAGTTTGATCTTGTATCAGATTTACTAAGCCTGTTACCACTCTTGAGACTGGATTTTTAAAATCGGATTTTGAGTAAACATTGCAAATAGTTTTATTGTGAACAAACTTACAATTCAGTGCAGTTAGAAATAGTTCTGAAATTATATGCAGTGTAATCAGGGTTTTTCCATTTTCAAATACTTCTTTCTAAAGGACAGCAAGAGAACAAACCATGACGTTGATGAATGAAAAATCACAATTTTGGGTTTCTAATGGTTTGGGTGTTTTTCCCATTGCAACAGCTATGGAATCAAGAAAAAAAATTGTTTGAATACAATATGCTTAAATTTCAGTAGAACAATTGATAAAAATTAGCTAAAGTTTTTGCATCAGAGATTAAAATGAATAATTTGTAATCTATAGCTGAAAAAAGAACAAAACAGAAATATTGTTAAAGAAAATGTATAATGCAGGCTAGCATAAGTTATGTGCAGTGTTGTAAGAATGCATCAGAATTTCTTTTCACATTTACAGATGTTTGTTTGCAACTGTTTTTCCTAATATTGATTTTTGCTTTAATAAGAACATACTTTTTGCAAAATCCATGTCCAGGTTTATACATTTATTTGTAGAGAACTGTTAGAGGACAGTGGGCAAAGTGAGGCAGTGCATCACTGCCTTGGGCACGCTACCGAAGCCCTGCCATTGACCTGCAAGTGAGCCTGGATGGTCCCATTTCCCCCCCCCCCCCCACAAGCCTATTTCTTGTTGCCGATTTTGCTTGTTACCAAAATACCCCTTCTAGTGTAAAAAAAAAAATATGAAATTAGTGTCAAATCAGGAGTAAAATATTTATTAATTTACTTTGTACATCTTTGCAGTGGTTGAAAATTCACACTTGAAACTCTTAATGGTGGATGGAAATTTTTAATGCTTGTTTGAATGTTCTAATTGACTGATTCAGTGCTGACTAGTGTTTCTCTTGAATGGAAAGGATGTTTTGTTTTTGATCATTAAAAATCCATACTTAGTGGACCCAATCATGGTGATTAAAACTCCATTATTTTCTGTAGCCCCAGTCGTGGTTCATTAAAAGACAATACTTTCTGGGCCTCCATGTGGCCAACTGGCCTAAGGCATCCATCTTGGGCATCTCACCTCTGTCCACGTGGGCTAGTGTCTCAGGCTCAGTCAGTGTGGGTATATGAGAAAGCTCATCGGTAGTTTGTAGAGAGCATCAGTATGTCCTTCGGCGGGGGTTGGTTGCTAGGTCATGTATAGCCTATCATATTCTGAAAATGGCGTTAAGCCCACAAAAGCAACAACCATACTTTCTACTGGAAGTTTGTTTACTATTTCTTTTAATCAAGCTCACACAGTTGCTTTGCTTTGACAAATAATACTAATTATCACTTAGCAGATATGGAGAGAAGGTATAAACTTATAATTATTACAACTGTGTTAAAAGGGCCACAAGAATGTTCCAGAAAACAACCTTTCATATAATCAAATTAAAGTCAGCTTTTATATTTCTATAATAGCTGGTTGAATATAAGTTTGTTCTGGACAAATAACAGTATGCATTACTTGACTGATTGGGTGAGTGGAATTTTTAAGCTTTTTCAACCTTCACATTCAAATGTCTCCAGTCACTCTTAATGAATTTTATAATATGCAGGCAGATCTAGACATAACCTATATACAGTTAGGCATATATAACAATATTATTATGGAAGCATGTTAAATGCATAATGAGATATCCATATTTTTCTTCCTCAGACATATTCAGGGAAACTGGTCATTCAGTTACGCAGCTTGTCAGCAAATATGAGCAGACCGTCAGTCCTGAACAAGGTACAGAAGGGGAAAAGGAACAAAAGTAAGTTGGATGCTGAATATTCCAACTTGAGCTTTAAAATAAAATTATATTTTTCTTTTTTCCCTATTATAAATACCATTTGCTTATAAGTTGAGTCAACTACAGACAATATTGACAGTGATCTGTCCTTGTATAATGCACTGGCAGATCATGGTCTATGTAAGTTTGTTCTGTTTAATACTTTCAACTGCATAAACTCATCAGAACTTGAGATCAAGTTATTGACCCAAAGAGTAAATAAGATAAAAGTAAAATAAAGTGTCTTACACTTTCAGTTGTGGCTAAAGGAGAAAATTTGAAAAGATATCTTTCCTTTATAAAGCAGTGCATAGGCCAACTTTGTTATGAAAATCTAACTCAGAAGTTGACTCTAAGTGACTCTGCAGACAATGCCAAGATAAGATACTTTGTGTTTTACTGTCCTCTGCAGCAGTATAATGGCCTTTGACATAAATTTCATATTTTCAATGTTGACACAATGTAATAAGCAGTAGTGTCTACATAATGTAATAAGAAGTAGTGTCTACATAATGCAATAAGCAAAAGTGACTACATAATGTAATAAGCAGTACATTACACAATTTAATAAGCTGTACAAATTCTACACAATGTAATAAACAGTACAGTGTCCATGCAGTGTAATAAGCCATACAATATGTACACAGTATAATAAACAATAGTGTCTGCCCAATGTAATAAGCAGTACAGTATCTACACAATGTACTAAGCAATACAATGGCAGTTATACAAATGTTGCTTGTACAGTCTTTTTGATCATTCTGACCAACAGTTTCCACTACATTATTCATTTATTCTGTACATGTGATCAGTTAGATGAAGTTGTGGACAACCAATTACTATGACAGAATTGAAATTTCCTGATAAATGACAGTTGAATACCTTCATTATGAGCAAATACAATTATTGTTGGCAAGTTTGTGAATATAAAGTTAATCATAAAATAGCACATACCAACAATGTCAGAAAGTATTTTCCCATCATTTGTATCTACATACTAGAAAAACTGGCTTCCTTTAGCTAAATTGTGAGCTCTTCACTTTGGAAGCACATTCTCTCTACCATCATGATTAGACTAAATAAAATACAGGATCCATTTTTGAAATTGATTTAACTGTTTAAAATAAGTGTAGAAACCGACCAACATTCATTGTAGCAAGTTAACAAAAAAATATTTGATCTTGGCTAATTTTAGCAGTCTGTTCGTCATAAGATGACATGCTGGCATCCAAATACATTAGCTCATAACAGATGTTTTTATGGGAGTTTTGACAAAGGCAAGGATTAGAACTTATTGAAGTGTGTACATGCATTACATTGAATGCAGTTGTTATTGTTAACTTACATATGGAGTCCAATAAAGAAATACACCATTAAGCTAATGATAAAGATGAAAAAATTTCAAATTTCCTTTAATTGAACCCTCTTGTTAATTTTAAAGGTTTTACTTGACATTTGATTCCCTTACATTGAGGTAATAAATTGGATATTTGATTTATATGTAGCTCATAATGTAAATGTGTATTATTCATATTGTGATGACAGATGGTTACTTTATACTCCTGAAAAGTCGAATTTGAAAAATAGTTTATTCTGTTACATTGAGGATATGATGTGACCATTGAAAGAGGAAGTAGCTCATAGGTACTTTCCATCAGTAAAGTTTAAAATAATGGTGATCAATTATTATGTAGGAAGACAAGGTTTCCTTTTATGTAAAGAATAATGGTAGTGATGCTTGGTAAGTCAGTAGATTAGGAAATAGAACTTGATGTCAAGTTAAACTGAATCTTACTCGTAATTGTTATTTTTATCATTATGGCAATTTCAGGAACAGTATGACGTTTATTTATTTTATTTTTATGGTAAATTTCACAAGGTTAGAAATTCCCAGTTGTTACAGTTCTGTTGACTTTTGCCTACTTATGGACTTTTATATCAAAATCTATAATGTGTTGAAAGCTCTATACATATGTCTTTGTTGAGATATAAAAGTTGTTGGACATTGTATTTTAAATTCTTCGACCTTGTTTTAAGTTCTTGGATATACGAATTACTTAGAATTGAAAAAACATACACAAAGTGGGCTTTACTTATAATGGACAGAATAAACAGAGAGAGGACACAATGGTGTGTAGTACAAGAACAGCATTAATGTTTTTCTTTCAACACATATACAGCAACATCTGTCTTTCATCATTGATTCATACGAACAAGAAAATTATGTAGATAAAGTTTAATTTGAAATATTTCTTGTAATGTATACCATGGATTTCAGATCCTTAAGGCCCAGTGCATTTACTAAAGGAAGGTAACAGTTTTGCTGAACTCCAAGCATGAAAAACCTATTCCTACACCAATTCTGCCTTAACTATAAATTACCTTAATCAGAGTCAGTGTTTTTAGTCTTAATTAGAAGTGTGACTTGTAATAACCAGGTTGTTTTCAACAAAACTCAGTCTGAATTGATACAATGTAGACTCTTTCCTATTGGCTTGTGTATAACATATACCCAGCTGCAAAAAGCACAGACCCAATCTGTTGTCACATAATATGCCAGAAGATCACAGTTATCCTTGCAAACAGTGTACATAGTCATTTGCTGTCACGTTATATATGGAGGATCAGTCTTGACAGTTCCCTCTACTTGTGATTCCTAACAGTGCAGACCCTGATCCACTGACACCTAACAGTGCAGACCCTGATCCACTGACACCTAATGTGCTGGAAGATTGGAGTCTTCACAGTTCCATCTATCTGGAATTCGTAGTGAACAGTGCCACTGTATTCACTGTTCATTTCACTGCAATGCCTAAAGAAAAGAGTCAACTATCATCTGCTGTCAATGCTGTGCTGGAAGACTGGAGTCTTTACAGTTCAGTCTACTTAAGATTTTTTTGTAAAACCTACAGATCCTCATCAGCTTTCTCATAACGTGCCAGAAGATTTCAGGCTCAACAGTTGTGATTCCTAGCAGCAGTGTAGACTGTCATTTGCCATCACATAATGTGCCAGGAAATTGGAGTCTGCACAGTTCACTCTATTTGCAATCAGTCCCTAGAGTGTAATGTGCAGAGGTTTCACAATTCACTCAACTTAAGATTCTTAGCAAACAGTGTGGACACTCATTTACAAATTTAGCATGCAGTTGAATGCTTTTGACAGTTGGGTGTGTTATGCGCGAGTTAATCAGGTAAACTTTGGATGCTGAGTTTGTCAGGATGACTATATCATTTATCTGAATATTTAAGGTAACTTTACCAGGAATAAAAAACCTGTGATGTTGTACAATAACTTCCCACCTTCAAATGGCAAGTAAACATTTACAGTTGTCAAGTGCATTTTCCAATGACCTAACCAATCAGGTTAGTACTGAATCAGGGCTCACAGATAATTCTCTTTTTAAAAAAACAAGCAAAAATAACAAGGTTCTGCTGAGAATATTGCCAGCTTTGTTAATTGAAAGCTATAATCTTTACCAGAAGTTTGTTTTTCATACGTATTTATCAAGCTCATAAAAGCACATTGCTTCCCCACTTTTGTACTAATAAATGCTTTCCAGGGGAAAAACAGCCTGGACTTGATCTTTAATTACTTGCATCTGCAGTTTGAAGTGTCACAAAATAAAATCCAGAAAACAAACTTGAACTACATTGGATTTAGGTTGTTAACATTATCAACTTTAAATTTCTATAATAGCTGGATTAGTAAAAATTTATTCTTGACAAGTCCAAAATTTTAGGCAGATGGATTTATTGAGATTTTCAACCCATGATCTTGTATCACAGAAACCCTTATTGCAAGTAGAAAAATTGAATCCACATGACAATCCTGTTGCACAGTTGCTGAACACAACTTGTTGCCTAGTTTTTGTTGGATTTTCATGAAACTTGGGAAGTAGTATGGTTGTCACCTTTAGATGTGCATATTGACAAGTTACTTGCATCTGTTGTTATTATAAGTTTCTGGTCATTTTCTTTTGCATCACAGAATCATGTGAGTGCAAGTAATCTCACAGATTTCAATAGATATCCTGAAACTTTGTGCATGATAAGGGCACCATCTGAAGAGTTATTGCCCTTTTGACTTTACACTTTATGAAGTGTACAACAGAATGATGGGAATGCAATTAATCTTTTCAGTTTTCAGTGGATGGCCATGAAAATTTTTAATGGTAACAATTCGATCATGTGCATGTCAGCCGATTACTGCCCTCCTGCCGTCTTACCTGCCTGTCATAAGGTGGAACATAATATATTGTGATGTTCATCCAATTTGTCTGTTCCAATTGTAATTCAGCAAAATAACCAAAGTAATCCACTATCTACAGTTGTAAGATTTTTTTGTATGGTTAAAACATGGGGTAAGGAAGAAACTTTTTGGAGTTAAAAGCTCAAAGGTTAAGGTCACTAAGACTAAGAGAAGAAAAATGATTTGTGCACAATAATTCTATTTCTCCACCATCTACAGTTACCAGACTTTGGATCATTGACCGTTGGGTGAGGAAGAAACATTGTTTGTGGGGTCAAAAGCTCAGAGGACAAAGTCACGGTGACTGAACAAAGAAAAATGATTATTGCACATTAATTCCAATGTCCTCCATCTACAGCTATCAATGTTGACAGTTTGACTCTTAACTTGTGAGGGTCATTTCTAATGAAAAGCATACTCCATTTTCCTAAAGCGGTGTTATTTTTTCTGTCTTGTCATATCATTTGAGAAGTTTGGTTAAATCTACAATTACATTAGAACATTACAGGGCAGAATTTTTTTTGGGAAAAAATAACTTTGTTATCCAAAAACAGAATCCAAAAACAAACTGAAAATACTGTAGTTTGCTTATTAATAAACAGAAAAGAAACTAACACATTTGTGACATGAATGAGTAGATATTGATCAAATATCAGCATGTCATTAGCATTATCTTAGGTGTATTCTTTACAGAATGGATTATTTTTAAATTGAAATGTAATTCATTTTGTACTTGCATGAATTGAGTGCCATATGGATTGACCTATAGTAAGGAGTTAATAGCTTCCAGACAGTTATCCATCAAGTTTTATTTTCTTTTTTCTCTCGCTGACCTGGCAATAAAGCTATGTGAGCTTGTGGCATGGACCAGCATTCATTGTTCATCATGCATCTGTCATGAATTTGAAAATGAGCTGGATCCATGCACATTATTGACGTGATCTTGCTTCAAACTGGTTGAGGTTTCTTACACTTGAGAGTTGATATTTCTAACTCTTTGTTAATCTGATTTGGTAAATAGGCTAAAATCTTAAAGATTTTGGATGGTTTTTATTGCGAGTTAGACCTATCCATATTTATGAGATGATCTTGCATATGATCGAGTTTTTTTTCCACCATTAGAGAATGTACTTTTGCTTTAAGTTAAATTAACTCTGTAAATTGGTGCTCATGGTCAAGATCTCCATTGAGAGTGATTGTGAGCAAGATTCATGCATAGTACTGAAATGTTCTTGATTCTGATTGGTTGAGCTGGTCAACACTCTAGCAACTATATTTCTGATCAGATTTTGATTAAACCAACATTATAGTATTGTATTATTAAGGTATTGGTTGATTGTGATTATGGCCAAGATTGGCACGTATTAATGAGGTAATCATATTTGATTGGCTGAGCTAGCTACCACTTTGGAGCCTGGTAAATAACCTTTTGTCCCTGTTGTCTTAGGTTGTGTAATTAGTGAAACCAGTATAAGAAATGAGACACACCTGTCAGCTCTCATGAGGAGAGAAAAAACTCCAATTTTTGGGGTCGTTCCACGCATTCCTCCCAGTTTCATAATATCTCCCGAATTTTGCAGAGAACTCCCAATTATTACATTACATCTGTTGATTTTCATTTCTACTATTAAAAAATCCTACATAAATAGATGTATCTTGTGCATTCCACAGAAGCCATGTTCTGTTTTGTCACCCATGAATATTGTTGTGACAAAATTATCACACTACAAAGAATTTTTTCTTCAATAAATAGAATTGTTAACATTATTCATTAAAATGATAAGTTTTTTTTAACCTACAGCAATACTAAAATCAAAATAAACCACAAAAAAACCCACAACAACAGTAAAATTGTCAGCAATTAGTTCAATCTCAAAAATGATCACTGTGAATGCTGTAGCATCTCCAGTCCCACCAAAGAAAGTTGCATGAGTGAACATCTGGCATTACTGTACTATATATACAAACATTGGTTACCATCATTAAATTAAAAAAAGGAATGAAGAAATATACCACACAGCTTATTTACCCTCAAAAAACTAACTTAGAATAGATTTGTTATTTAGTAAACAATTTTTAAATGCCTTTTGAGTTGAAAATAAGGAAAGATAGGTGCGATATAAAATGGAAAAATAATTGTTACATGTACGTTAGCTTGAGACTGCATATTTAGGCACTGGTAGTTAGAACAAAATAGAGCATCTTTATTTGCCAATCAATTGCTGGATGATTATATAACACACACTGTAGAACATGGTTTCTTTAAATTATGTTGGAAGGCCAGTCCTTTTCACAAGATAATTGCATTGATACGGATTAATTGTTAATTAGTCACACTGGCCTTCTTGCTTGTTTACTTAAGACTTAACCTTTAGCCATTGTGCATTTTGGCCACAGCTGACCAGATTATGAAAAGAGGGCACATCCTTGAGGAAAATAAACCACATAACAGGGAGAAGGTCAGTCAATATTTAGTGAAATGAGGCTTAAAAAACTGCCACAAGAAACCTCCCAATTTTAGATTCCAATCTTTCTCCATACTTGGCTTTTGAAAAGTTGAAAGGTATGATGAGAAGGTTTTGCATCAGATTGCATCTCTAGATCGACAGACTATATTTTTCATCCAGTTTCAATAACACTTGGTAAATACATGTAGGATTATAGCGTGAAGATTGTCACGACTTTGATTATGAACAAGAGGCTGTACATGTAATTATGCCTTTATCTTTGGAAAGGATTTATATGAGACTGTCAGAACATATGTAAAATCATGTTTTGGAATAGAATTTAGATAGGGTGGTGTTCTTACAATACTATATTTGTCTTCTTAGTGAAATGGTCACCTATTAAGTTGTACTACTCAAGTGAATAATATCACGCCATTTTGAGCCCCTTGTTTTTTAAATTCCTTTGTTTCATAGGTAGTCACACTTGAAATTTTTTAACAAAATTATTCGTTGAAAACTGAGCAGCCTCTATCAGAACACTAAGATTGTACAAGAACATTGGAAGTGTGCAGCATTTTCCGTTTTACCTATACAATATCTCTTTTATCCATAAATATACAAGCAGACATGGCCTGAGTATATTTTGTGCTCATACAAAAGTGATGAAGTTCTTAGTATATACCCTCACTCTCCTCAGCTCTGAGCATGTTCTATCCTCATATGCAATTTAGCTGTGCTTCACACATCTCAATTTTATCCTGACCCAAGTATAAACATAGTATAGTTAATCAGGAAAAATACTCAACTCTGAATGTTTTTCATCCTTGTAGATTGTATAAACATGTCTCGTCATCTCATTTTTTCTCTCACTCAACCATGCAGGAATAATATAGGTACTAAATTATAATCTCACATATTTCACATGCCATTTTATTTGTTGTTCATCACATTTGTAACACATAATGGTACATGTGTATTTGATTTAAATTTATTATGTCACTTGTATAAACAAATTTGAACTCATGCAGGCACCACTTGCGTCACCTCTAAGCATGTTTTCATTCTTGTGTTATGCTCTTTTAATGTATCATCATGTCTTGTATCATCTCACAACTTATGTGTCTCATTTTTAAAAATCTTTACCTCACTTGAGGATAAATTTGATCTCAACTGAGATAATGCTTGGACTACAATACAAGGGATATCTGATGTATCTCACCCCATAGTACATCTTTATGCAAGTGAAAAATACTTTTTAAGTGGATGTTTTCAAAATGCATTATTTCCATGTACCTTTTTAATTTCATCTCATACGTGTTGTTCAATATAACTACCTCATAGAATAGTGTTTTATTTATACTCGTCATACCCAGTAGATGGAGAGAGAGAACAGAACCAATATATTACATCCATTGTGTGGAACTTTTTGTGTATTAGGGTTACATATTTATCTCTTATGTCATTCAGTTCAAACTCTAGTATAAAATAGTGTCTCATGTATAATTTTCATACCAAGTAGACAGACAGACAGAACAGAGCACATATGTACATTTTGCACCAATCTTGTGGAATTTGTTTCCTGTTTTTAGAATTAGATGTGTATCTCATCTGCCCTTCATTTCAAACTCTGTAGATATATTTTCTTAAGATTTGGAAAAAATCCTGTCCCAGGTATATACCTGTTAGATACCTGTCACTTGTTAAATAGACGTGTTCAGTTTGGAAAATTACAGTTATATGCAGATTGGTACATCATGGGACCTGTAGTTTGATCTGTCTTGTGACTTCATTGACTTGAAAATGTAAAATTTAAACAAAAATGAGTAATTAGTCTGTCAGATAGTGGCAGTTGGAAAAAAAATGAAGCTATTAGTCTGTCAGATACGAGCAATATGAAAATTGCAATCTTGACTATTTTGGCATTTTTCAGGAAAAGCACAGAAGTGGCTCGTTCTGAGAGCATGAAGGGGCGAGGTGATCAGGTATGCTTTTTCATAAAATTTAATATCGTGTATGTTGGCTTTTGTATCATTTAGACCTGATTTAGCCCTAAATTGTTCAGAATTTAAAAGCTTGAATAGGTAGCTATACCAGATTTGGGCACCTCCTTATATGGACAAAAAGTTAGCATTACACTATGTTTAAAAACTATGTAACCATGATAGATTCTAATACAATGCAATTTGTCTTCAAAATGACAACTGCCTTAATAAATGTAGCTTCAGAATACAGGTGGTCTGTTGTTACTGGTCATTGCTTTATATAGTACAACAGATCCTGGCATGAAAAATATGGTCTTTCATGAAAGGTGTTCTTCTAAGGCAGCGGTCTTTTGAGTTAGGCATTACTGTATAAAGTCTTCAAATATGCCTTTTTCCTGTAAGCCAAAAATAAGAGGAACAAAAATGAAACAAAATAGAAATGTGTAAACTTTACATGTAGTTGAAAGCATAATTTAATGAGTTAGATTGTTGTATGTGGTTTTACTTACCATCAAAAATAAAGATATATTTTGGTATCTTTGCAGAGAAATGATCGTCCAACCCGAAGGTCAAAAAGGTATAGCAGTTCTTTAAAGATTTTGCATATTTGCAAGTCATCTGTTAACTTTTTTATTTATTAAACTTCAGAATTTGTTATCACCAGCCATTTTGGGTAAGGTTTACCATTTCTTTAATTTATCCATTTGTCTCAAAACTTATTTACAGCATAAAGTCATTTATCTGTGCACATATTTAGACTTTTAACTTTGATAAATTCACTCTTTTAAGTACTTCTAATTCACTCTTTTAAGTACTTCTAATTCACTCTTTTAAGTATTTCTAATTACTAATCAGAGCTCCTGGAAAGAGAGAGAGACTCCACCATATTTTCTTCATACATGTCAAAATGGATCTGTCTTCAGCTGTCAGTCAGTTCCAGTCTATTATAGACTAGTCATGTTGCAAATCAATCCTCTTTTAAGTGCTTGTGTATATAGCTTTAGCTCTTGAGGCTCAGACACTGGTCTAGTTCTGTCTAATACATTGGTGATAAATCTCGGTCATTTTTCACTCGATGCATGGGAGATTCGGACATGAGGTCCAATGAAATATACCTGCAGATTTTTGCAAGAAAATAATGGAATTATTGTAAATGTTGAGTAAAATGAGCAACATAAAATTGGTTGATTATTTTCATGTTTTCTGAATCTTCTTTGTCTGTTCCAGTGATGTTGATATGGATGATCACATGCTCAGAGCAGCCCTGAATGCATCTGGCAGCTCTTCAACTTCGAGTTTGTCTAACAGGTATGTGTCAGGTATTGGCAAATTATAGTTCAAGGCTTGCGACATATTTATGAATTGGTCATGTCACATTTTACAAAGAGTGAACAAAAAATTCATATTAGAAACCATATTTTAATTTGATAGGATAAGAATAAATGCCAGTTTTAGTTCTGCAGGTCATAGATGTGAAAATCATATTGGATGGCCTTTTGTCCTGTCTGTCCTTCTGTCCATAACACAAATTTGTTATTGCATTTCTGAACTATTTGGCCAATTATAGTGAAACTTTGCATACACAAACGCACATAGGTCCTATATGAAAATGGTGGTGCTCAAATATCCAATATGGTGAAAAAGTTAGCATCTTGTCACCACTCCTTCTGAAGGGATAGTCTTATCAACATGGTTTTTTTTTTTCATGAAAGTCTCTTTATGGTGTCTAGTTGGTTCTAAATAAAAGTGTTGCTATCTGATGTCCAATGTGGCCATGATTGCAACAATCTTGAAAATCTTGTTACTGCAATTCCTCTAGAATCGAACGTAATTTTGTTGTGGAGTTTTCATCAGAAGACTTGTTATGAAGATTCTAAATGAAAATGGTGTCACTTGGATATCCAATATTGCCAGTCATCTTGAAAATATTCTTTTTGCAATTTATTCTGAATGAATGGTCATAACAACACAAGGTTTTCAGTGAAAGATTTCTTATAATGACTAGTTGGTCCTAAATGAAAATGGTGCCATTCCGGTTTGGTCCTAAATGAAAATGGTGCCATTCTGGTTTGGCCCTAAATGAAAATGGTGCCATTCTGGTTTGGTCCTAAATGAAAATGGTGCCATTCTGGCATCAATATGGCCATCACAGCAGCCATCTTAATTTTTTTATCTTTGTTTCTTCCAAGTGGAATGTAATGAAAATTTGGTTTTTCACCAGAAGACTTACGATGTCAAGTTGGTCCTGGATGAAAAGGGTGCCACTTGAACATGTGATATCCATGTTTATCTATTTGATATCCAGTATGACTGTTACTGTCACCATCATTAAAATCTTGTTGCTTCTCCTAGATGGAAAGTCATATCAACATTGGGTTTTCACAAGAAGACCTCTTATGATATCTATTTAGTACTGAATAAAAATGTGTTGATTTGATATCCAGTATGACCACATTGGCAGCCATATAGAAAATTTTATTATTGATACTCCTTCTAAATGAAAAATCATACCAACATAGCTTTCTCTAGAAGACTGGCTGTGATATCTAGTTAGTCCTGAATGAAAATCATGCCAATCTGACCTCCAATATGGCTGCCATAATGAACATGCAGAGAATCTTGTCACTGATTCTCCTAATCGTGTTCACTTTGTTTTAAAACAATAGTGCCGACAGACAATCCAGTAAGACTGCTCTAGTGGCTAATTTGAAATCTTGTTGCTCAAAATATCAGAGATGGTTTAAACACTTAGCAGTTAAAAAGTTGAAATGGTCTTGAATTCCAGGAAAATCTTTTCAGAAACTGGATAATCAGTTCCATTGAGGGACTCTTGCTATATTTAGTGTGTGTGAGTGTGTGTGTGACAGTGCAAAGCTATATTGTTTGGAAGTGTATGAAATCCTTTAAAAAAAAACATTTTTTATTTTCTTTTATTGAAATTTGAATTTCCAGACATTTTCCATAGACTTATATAAATAGGTAACTTATTCTCAGTTCAGTATCACTTTTTGACCCCCTTGGGACAACTAAACACTGTGAGTCTCACAACCATCCAATCCAACCCCACTCCACCCTGAATACTGTCTGGAATGTAGGGTGTTGGGGCTACCAGTAGTTGAGAAATCTGTTTCACCACTCAGAATAAAATGACTGATCTGGCCATGATGTTTTCACTTAGAAAATTTCACTTTCCTTCAGTATAATAAAACAAGTTAAATAACAAACTATCCTTCAGTGACAGCCCTTGGGTAACATAACATATACCTTGGGAGGACAATTAACCATATAATCTGAAGACAAGGGCACTCATTTCTTGATCGGATCTACATCAAGATTTGCATTGGACCAGGACATTACAGTTAAATGAGGACATACAGTTAAATGAGGACATACAGTTCAAAGTTCAAATAAGTGTCTTCTCCATTAAATTAGATAGGACATTTAGTTCAGAGTTCAAATGCATCTTTTGCATTGCAGTTAGACCAGGACATTCAGTTGAAAGTTCAAATAAATGTTTTGTCCTTTGTTAATTTTTATATTCTTAGTAAGATGAGGTTGAATTTTCCAATGTTGTTTTATACCAAATGAATCAGCATTTACATAGTGATTTTAAATTTTTTTTTATAAAGTACGTATCTTTCAAAGCTTGAAAATCTTGCAAGGAATTTGAATTTGCTAAAATATTTTTTTATAGTAAAGACAGTTATGAAAATGAGCATACATTCAGTTGATTATTTATTTTAAAAGGTTTCTGCCAACATTTATCACATTTATTAAATTTGTCCACAAATTCAGTATCACTTACTTATCCTATTTCGCAATATCATTAAATTGTGTATTTTTCAGGAGTGGGGAAAGTCCTGTAGGGTCTACAGACACCTTGACACAACAAATCCAGGAGGATTCAGACTTTGACGTTGAACCTGACCTTCCCTCCCTTAAGCAAGTTCTTGGGGAGGAGGTGGTCAAAAAGCTTAAACCCAAAGAGAAAAAAAGACAAGATGTGATAAATGGTTTGTATTGGAAACATTCATATGACTTCTGTGTGTATGTTTATTGTCTCAGTTCATGAACTGTAGGCAAGACAAAAGTACACGTGTCTGACAGCATAGTTGCTTATCCTGTTTCTGTTTACATGAAATGTTTGCATTGAGCTTTATTTCTGTATGACTGTTCTCAGTTTTGTAATAAAAAAACTTGGCGAGTACATTCATCTTCAAAAGCAGATTATGGTGAGCTATATTTCATGCTCAAGTAATAATGGAAGTTTCTGCATTTAGCTCCAGTCTTTTTTTAACCCTATTACATGTAGTCATCAAACTTAAAAAGTATATTCATTTTAAGGACAAGTATTAAACTTATTAAGCTATGTCATAATGACACCCTTTTTTTGGACCTAGCAATTCTTTGCATCTATTGAATCATGTAGAAGTTATGTCATAATGACACCCTTTTTTTGGACCTAGCAGTTCTTTGTATCTATTGAATCATGTAGAAGCAGAAATGGTTGGACACAAAACCGTTGTATGTAATGGATTGTATTCTTGTATTGGAGGATTCGGGAGTTATAGGAGCCATGAGAATGAATATTAATGTTACATTAAAACCACAATATGTGTCATCAAGACCTCAAATGCAGGTTTGTTTTTCCTGATTCTAAATTATTGTATACTGCAACAGTTCATGACAAAGAATGTGACAATGTTACAGATGTAGCAGATGTTTTGGAAAGTTCATAATGGAGAATGTGACACAAATTTTGATGCAAAACCAATCAGCACAAGGCATCTCATATATTTGTAGCCTTATTATACATGATAGAGGCATTTCACATGCTATTTAGGTTGGATGAGAAAATGTAAAATTTATGCCTGCTTCTTTTTAAAACTGTATAATTCATAATGATTAATTTATTTTTATATTTCATCATTTAAAAGCTTATTACTAAATGTAGACAAGAATGATGAGACAGTTTAAATATGGGAGTTGCACAGTTTACTTCTTGTTTTCCCCCATCTGATGATAATCAACAAGTACCTCGTTGACCTGCTGAGCAATACTTACAGTTAAACCCACTTATCTCGACCTCGGTTATCTTGAGAACCCATGTCTGTCGAGCATTTTGGTCTGGTCCTGAAAAAATCCTTCTTTGTTATGCTATTTTTCCCCTGCTTATCTCGACCCCTGTTAAGTCGATAACCCCTTTATGTCGGGCATAAGTTTCTGTCCGAAGTAACATGTGGACCCACTTAATTTGATGAAATGCAACTTTTAAGGTCCCTCTCAGAGAAATTTTACAAGAAATGATCTGGTGTTTCTATTGGCGGTACCTTGTACTGGCAATGATAGAAAAAGTCGCTACAAGACCAAATTTTACTGGTACAAACGCTAATCAACCAATCTCATCAATGCATGGTTTATCACTTGCATAGAGTGAAGATTATCTTGTAAACAGTACGTTAGAGTAAGGAAATTGAATGCGTTTCTGACCTTTACATAAACTATGTTAAAAATGGACATTATCACATGTCAACAGCACGACAACATAGTTTGTCCCACACAGCATCGTGAATTTGATTTTTTTCTGTAACTCAGAAAATTATCAAATTAAATACCTAATTTGTTTTACACAATATATTTAAAACAAATTCGGCAATAGTTAAAGTGTTTCCATACTGGGTGCGAATGTAAGCCTTCAACTTCAGCATGGCTAGATCACGTGACTCGCAATAATCTAGAAATAGAAACCCGCGAAATTCCAAACTAAGCTGCCCCTCCCCCGCCCCCCTTGGTTATTAGTTTGTTTTGAACAAGAGTAAATAAAAGCACAATGGTATTGTAAAAATATAAAAAAAATCCATAGTGCCCAGTATTTTTTTTTTATGAAATTGTCGATCGCAGTACCATGATTACATATTCTTCGGCACAAACGGAATGAAGCAGAAAGCGACTGATAGGATTAAAATTTCAAACAGAAGAGTGCTTTTATTTGTATTGTTTTTATCTTGAATATCAGTGTCTTGCAATCCCTGATAGAGATAAGCCGACTCTCCCTCTGGTGCTGTGTTCTTGCCAATGGTCACTGATCAGAGTCGGGAGGGATATGGGACTACAACTGTATGAATGGAGTAAGTTGGCTTCATACAGAATTTTTTGTTGAGACAGTTAACTTTAAAGACTTGAAACACATTTCACAGTTTGTCGGTATGACAGCCCCATCTTTTTCTGGTACAGAAGCAAATTTTATTGGTAAAAACCATCATATACTTGTGTAAAGGAACCTCTGACAATCCCAAAAAAAAAAAAATTGATTTTCACACACAATATTGGTCAGTTACAATTGGCAGCTAGTCACAAATCAGCTCTAACAAAAGAAAATACTTTTTAAAAAAGTATAGTCCTACATGTACATGTACTTCAATTGGCCTAGATTTTGGATAGTGCAAGAAAATCATTTGCTGAGGCTACCAAAGGGATGAGGTTATTCACAGGGAAATAAAAACAACTTTAAACCACTGACATTGTTGCAGTAACTTATTGTTGTAAAAATGTGTGACTTGTTACTTAATCTCATTTAAAAGACATCCAGTCTTCTCTTTTCTGCAATCAGGTATGACTGAATGATTATTTTTATTGTGCATTAGAAATACCATTTGTTTTTAGAAACAAAACTCCTCATGTTTGGTACTTCAGATGTATTATCATTGTTCTGCAGTAGATTTATCAACTAGACCCTGATATGTTGACGATTTTTTGACACCCCTGACTTAATCGAGATAACTGGGTTTAACTGTAATTTGCTTTGTAATTCTAAACTTATTTGTTACTTTGTACATGTATTAACCAAATGTTACAGTAAAATTAAATAAAACTGTCAAGTCATTATTTGATATCTAAGATGATGAATGTTTATTTGTATGAGTAGCATTTCCAAATGTCCAGATAATCCACATTACTGTTACCAGGTTGATTTATATCAATTATTTAATATCATTTCCAACTTTCCAGATGAAATCATTTCCGACTTTCCAGATGAATCATTGTTGATATACAATTACCAGGTTGATTTATATCAATTATTTAATATCATTTCCGACTTTCCAGATGAATCATTGTTGATATACAATTACCAGGTTGATTTATATCAATTATTTAATATCATTTCCAACTTTCCAGATGAATCATTGTTGATATACAATTGCCAGATGTATACATGTTGATTACTGTAATTTTCGGGAAACTGTAAAAAGGTGTTTAAGCTTTATACCTCGTTATTCAAGGCATGAAGTTTTTGCCTTTTCCATCAGATCATGTTCATCTTAATTTTGCATTTGCTTCTTTTTTTGTTTTAGAACTCTTCTATACAGAGAGAAGCCATTTGAAAAATTTGAAGATCTTGGACAAGTTGTTCTACAAACCTATGATGGCAGATCCTAATATTTCTCAGGAATTCACCAAAAGCCTTTTTCCTAATCTAGAAACAATGATTATATTACATAGTAAGTAGAATGAATCCATCATGGGATCACAATGTAAATAAAATTAATATATTCAGAACCCTGCATAAGATTCCAGCGACACATAGGAATAATTTTTTTCTGCCCATTCATTCATATTTCTTCTTGTTGTTGTTGTAGGGTTTAACATCATTTTTCAGCACAAGATAGGCTATACATGGCAGCCAGTATAAATGGTGGAGGAAGAACGCAGGAAAACAACTGACCCACGAGAAGCTACTGGTAAGCTTTCTCATATAACCACATGAGCCAAATCCGAGACTCGAACCCATGCAGACAGAGGTGAGATGGCAGTGATCCGTAATGTTGAGCGCTTTAGACCACTCGGCCACTCGGGGCCCCCATATTCCTTGTAACCATCAAAGCTCAGCAATTTTGACAAATAATCGGATGTCATTTTGTTTATTGCTTATTACATGTAGATATGTCTTCTAAAGGTTTCGTTTATTTTAAGGTCAGTTATGATGGAGTAATTGCCCTATTTTGACACATTTAAAGTTTCCTCTACAGTAGACCCTTTTGACCAGCATGGCTCATTAAGCATACAGCATATTATGAAATGATTTAGCGTATACATAAATGTGCCTTTTATGAGTTTTGGTTTGTCAGGTCCATTTTTGCACCTCATCACAGATGTTGTTTGTAACCAGCACAGCTGAAGAACCATTCAGCTTATTCTGATGGTTTATTCTCTTCTCCATTTTTGACAGAGTTATTGCCCTTATTGAGCCATCATTGTTCACATATGGATGCGAGCAATCAGCATCGTTCAAGAACCATTCAGTATAGTTTAGTGGAATTTGATAAAACCATTGTTTCCTATGCCTAGATGTGCCTTTTATGGGGTTTGTTTCCTCTACTCTGTTTTGGAGAGTTACAGTTCTAGTTAATTAGCTTCATATCTTTACATGGGGTGTTTGGAATTAGCATACCTCAAGAACCAGTCATCATATTTTGGTGTAATTTGTTATCAGTATTGTTTGGAATTGGCTTAACTAATAAAACCAGTCAGCATATTCTATGTAATCTGAAACAAATATTGTTTAATAAATCTTGATGTGTCTTTTATGGGTTTTTTTTTTTCTTGTTTACAGAATTTTGAACGTAGATTTGGTTTTTGAAAATCAAATTCAATATCTTTCCAGTGGATGTTGCTTGAATTGATGAGATCATGGATTTTAAAGCATTCCACATTTTCATTTATCGGAGTCCTGTTTACAAAATGTGCCTTTTTCTAAATTTTGTTTTCCCAATTCAAGTCTCTGTTGAAGGGCCAATGAAACAAATTGTAGTGAATGATATCCTTCTAAGGCCCTGTGGAATATATGGTCTTGAGCAAGGCCTTTTTAATGCCATATGAAACAAATTATAGTGCATGGGGCCCATTTAAGGTCCAATGAAAAAAATTTTAGTGGTCCAGTGTTATAGCTAGGATTTCAAATGATGGGTGCTGACTAGGGTACCTTGAGTGCAGTCAGGCAATTGTTAATTTTGAAGAGGCATCACAAGTCAAGATCTGGGCACTTAATGTGCAATAGGATGTCATATAGTAGCCAATAAAAAGAGCAAAAAAAAATTAAGTAACTTCAACTCAAAATCATTTATTTCTCAAAACTATTCACTAATTCAACGAAAATGTAACTAAAGCTAGGATACACCTGCAGGTTATAGATTTTGAGTCTGTTGCCATCTCATCTCCCTTGGTTTCCTTGGTAGATTGATTTTGAGAAAAAAATTATAAAGTAAAAAGGTCATTTTAGTCTTTATGTTCCAATAATATTTATATCATCAAAATGTTTCAACTTTGCGATGAAAATTATAATTATAAATGACCTTATGGTCCACACAATATATGATAACTGGAAAATAAATATAAAAATCAAAATCAAGTGAAAAGTATAATTATTTTATCTCGCCAGATGATGTAAATATATTAATATTTTTAAAAAATAGTTACTTTTTGTTAAAGCTTCATTCTCATAATATTTAGAATTGTTAATTTCATTATAAATCGGTGTTTGTATTCCATTTCATCAGTGCACTGATGTTGAGAAGAAAATAATAGGGTCTGCATAATTGTGTGCTATGAATAAATTATAGTAAATTGTACAATGAATCGATAATGAATATAAATGAATAAAGAATAAATTAAACTGATGGCTACTGCTCATCAAAATCTATATAATCATATGGACATTGAAAGTAAGAGCATATGGACAAAAACTGCGGCGGTTTTCTTTTTTCATATTAAAGCAACACATACCCTAACAGAAATGGTTTTAGTTTACCAAGACAGTCACTCTTGATACAGGTGCAAGGGTGATGGTATCAGATAGGAATAAATAAATATTTCAACCTCATAAATAAATTGGAAATGAAATGCATATACCAGAATTATTCTGTCAGTTTCCTAATTTGCTTGGATCCTATCTTTATGAATGAACTATGAACTCTCGCTGTGGTAGGCATTTTCTAATACAGCACTGCACAGTGCAATGGTGGAATAATTAAGCTTGATTACACATGCAACCATGTGAGCCTTAAGAATAAAGACCAAAGTTAATGGCGTGGCTGTGGCGAAACTGGCTAAGAGCCTGCTGCCAGAACAGAATTTAATTTTGGAAGCGAACGATTGGGATGCTTTTAAATTTCATTGGTTTGTTCCAAGGCATCATTGATTTGACAAGGGCACTAAAACATTGGGCAGGGCATAGTGCCCCTCTATTTATGCTTAGCTGGAACACTGAGGGGCCATTTTAAGGCCCTATGAATAAATTATAGTGAGTTGGGCCCTTTTAAGGCCCCTTGGAACAAATTGAAGTGAGTGCGGTTTTTCTGATGTACCCATTAGCAGTAGCGCTAGTACCTAGTTTGCATCTATTACCATTAGGTCTAATAGCAATGATAAATCAGAATAAAATTACTCCTATCATGAAAATTAATTATTGCCATCTACTGGGGATAACAAAATGAGCACTAGAGAAAGTATTTTATGAATAAAATATAAACTTGGAAGTTTCTGTGAATCAACCTTTGTTTTAAATGCTGGTTTTGCAAAGTGCCAGAAGGTTGCATGTGAAATATTCCATAGCTTATGAATGACAAATTTTAGAGAAATTAGATTTACAGGCACTGACTTAAGAAATGAATTGCTGCAAAGTGGTCGACATTGGGAAATTGAGAAATTCTGTATCCATGTAAAGAGTGAGTTTACAATATAATGTATGGTGTATAAGTTTATGAGAGTAATACAACATTGTGGAGTCTGTTTCTGTTCTAGCATTGCATACATTTCCAGTTTATTTACCTTGTGCCTTTCATTCACATTGGTGCAAATTGATATTCTTGTGTCATTATTTTTTTTTCATCTGTCTGCATGTTTTTCCGTCTATAGCAAACTCTTGCTTTTATTGTCATTTTCATAAGTTTTAATCAGTCCAAATATCATTGGTTTACTCAACCAGAAAAAGACATTTCATAAAAGTAATCAGTGATTTTTCTTTCAGTCCGAAGGTAAAACTTTTTTTCTTAAGAACAGCAGCATCTTAAAATCTTTTTCTCAAGCGTTCCATCTCTGTGACCTAGAATCTGGAGTATGTATGAAAATGAATTACATTGGAACTAAAAAAATCTTAGGTTTCAATAGGTATTATTTGTAAATGAACGTAAGTTCAGGTGTATTTTAATTTTGGCTTATTGCAAGTTCTGTTTATAATTATTTTTTGTTATTTTTCAGGTTCACTCAATAAGTCTTTCAAGGAGAGAAGAAAAGAGAAATCAGGAGTCCAGTCTGTAGGAGATCTTTTATTAGCTAGGGTAAGTTATTAGGTAGGATACATTGTTAGGGCATGTTACAATCAAGGGTAATATTTTAGTGAAGGCAAATAATTAGGGTAAGAGTCATACTCTTGTTCTCTCTGTCACAAAACTTTTACAAGGGGTATTTAAAAATTTCTCAATATTAATGTGTTGTACAAAGAATTCATTTTTATTACTCCCCATGCATCTCTTTCTCAATCTCATTATCCAGTTTCTGAATGCCATTTTGTATTAACTTTTTGGTCGGTTGTTCTTACACTGGAAAACTGCACTGCCAGCCACATAATGGCTTTTCATGTGATCTGCCCCTCAGTAAATAATTGATGACTTGATTCAACCAAATATCAGTTGGAGTTCAATCAGGGCTGTATGGAGATGTGACAGAGTTTAGGTGCTGTGCGCCTCAAAGTCTGACGCAACTGCTGGATATGTGTTCTGCTGGTGCATTGCATGAAAATGTCCAGTGATACAAGCAGAGTTGGATAATGGTACCTGGATGACCGGTCCTTTTGCATAAAAAAATTATGCATCTAAAAATCTCTTGACAGTCCACTATGTTGAGTGATTTGTTATCTCCACTCATTTATTCCAGTGTAATTTTTATTATTCTCTTTTGAGTTGGATTCAGAAAAGTAAATCTGTGCTTCATTGGCTGTGACAATTTCATTTTAATTTCTCTGGTCACTCATGTTGAATTTGGTGAATAGCTGTTAGACAATTGCAGACCAATTCTGTTTTTGATCAGCTGTCAACAGATGTGGGACCTTTCTTTTCACAAACTTTTTAAGCTTCAAATAATTCTTCAGTATATTAAAAAACTGTTGGTTTGATGCCTATAATAGAAATATCTTTCACTGTGTATCAGGCTTATTCACCAGTTGCCCCCTTCACAGTAGCCACTTCTCAGTCTTAGTGGTCTTCCAGAATGTGGGGCATCATCGTTGGATTACAGCCATTTGTAAAAGGATGAAACCACTTCAGAATTATAGGATATTATGAAGAAATACATTCATGAACTTTATCTAAGTCGACCTTAATTTTAGTCAGAGTTCCCAAAGAGTGCTTGGATTTTTACAGAATCCTCTTTGCTTAGTAGAAGAATTGTTCTCCAACAACAAAATTATGTCACTGCTATTTACCTGTGTTACATCACACACACACACTTAATCTGCCAGTGTCCTGCATGCACATGCAGCAGATCAACATTCAAGTTACTGATGGATTACAAAAACTAAAAGTTCTAGACACACTTTAGTATAAGTATTACTTCTATCTTTTCAGTGTTGATTCAGGGTGTTGTGGTTGAAACTTTATAAACTCTACATCAGGTTGCTGCTTGAAATTAAATATTCATAACTTTTCAAATTCTCCTTGTATGCCACCAGTGAAGAAAATCAAAATTAGACATTTATATTTTTGAATACAAGCTGTAATAAGTTCAGAAGTCAATGAAAGGTTCATTAAATTGAACTGTCAAATAAAAATGCATTTAATGTAAACTCTTACGTATTTAGGATATTTCTATAGAATAATTATATTTTTGTTTTAGGTTTTATTTTATGGCTTGTAAAGAAACTTCAGCTTATATATGTATAATCCAATAACTTAATATGTATATACATTATTTCTAAGACATTCTGCTTGCCAAGCCATGTTCCTTGATGGGTATATACATTATTTCTAAGATATTTTGCTTGCTAAGTCAAGTTCCTTGATGGGTATGTATATTATTTCTAAGACATTTTGCTTGCCAAGACATGTTCCTTGATGGGTATATACATTATTTCCAACACATTATTGCATGCCAAATACAATAACTTTATAGGTAGATGCATCATTTACAAGACATTATTGCTTGCCAAGTCATATACCTTGATAGTATATAATGAGAAGTGTAACACTTTAAACAAAAGTCTGCTTTGTAAATTTGTCATGTTTTTAATAGCAGTTCTCTTCTCATGTCGTTGGTGGTGGTATTGTTTGTTATTATTATTATTATTATTATTATTATTATTTCAGTTTGATGGAGATGCAGGAGAAAATTTCCGAAATGGGTGTGCCATATTCTGTCGTAATCAGTCACATGCTCTAGAAAACCTTAAAGTTAGGATTCGGAAAGACCAAAGATTAGCACAGCTCCTAGCAGTAAGTATGACTCATAAATTTGACTTAGGGCTGCCATGTAAAAGTATTCTTGTTATTATAAGATCATAACTTTAGCAGAGAAAAATTTTGTTAACCATATAAAGGATTTGTGAAAGCACCAGTGTCAGCTCAGAAGCATTTAAAAATAGTGTAAATTGCATTCCAGTTTGATCCAGCCTGATAGGTCTTTGTCTTGCACAATTGAAATCTGTTATGGAAGCTTCCAGTGTCGCCAACACATTTACATGATATGATGTAACATTACAATGTCTTCACATGAATTTTAGTGAGGCATGTGTTGTTGTAGGTCATCATAGTACAGACAGTGTAATCAGGCTGAATTTGGTTTATTAGCTATTATAACTGGTCATAGTACAGACAGTGTAATCAGACTGAATTTGGTTTATTAGCTATTATAACTGGTCATAGTACAGACAGTGTAATCAGGCTGAATTTGGTTTATTAGCTATTATAACTGGTCATAGTACAGACAGTGTAATCAGGCTGAATTTGGTTTATTAGCTTTACTGGTCATAGTACAGACAGTGTAATCAGGCTGAATTTGGTTTATTAACTATTATAACTGGTCATAGTACAGACAGTGTAATCAGGCTGAATTTGGTTTATTAGCTATTATAACTGGTCATAGTACAGACAGTGTAATCAGGCTGAATTTGGTTTATTGGCTATTATAACTGGTCATAGTACAGACAGTGTAATCAGGCTGAATTTGGTTCATTAGCTTTACTGGTCATAGTACAGACAGTGTAATCAGGCTGAATTTGGTTTATTAGCTTTACTGGTCATAGTACAGACAGTGTAATCAGGCTGAATTTGGTTTATTAGCCATTATAACTAGTCATAGATTAGAAGAGCTTGTATGCTGATCTGTCATCCATGATTCAGCATCTTTCCATCACTTGCCAAAAGTTTGTTATTGTTAATCCTCCTAAACTGCTTGGAGAATTACCATGAAACTTCATGCTCACATTTATCCCAAGATCTAGTTTGTCTTAAATGAAAATGGTGCCAATCTTGTGTCCAATATAGCCACCACAGCAGCCATCTTGAAACTTTTGATCTTCTCCAGAACATAAAGTCACATAGACATGGGGTTTTCATCAGAAGACTTATTATGATGTCTGCTTGGTTCTAGAAGAAACGTTGCTGCCTGGCCACCACAGAGGCCATCCTGAAAATCTTTTTATTGTTTTGAATGGATTGTTTATATGACTATAGGTTTTTCACTAAAAGGCTTCTTTTGATATCAAGTTTGGTTCTGAATGAAAATGGTGCCAATCTGACATCCAATATGATCATCATAGTAACCATCTTAAAAACCTTGTTATTGCTACTCGTCGTCATGGGTAGTTTTTTCAGCATGGCATTTTCTTCTGAAGACTGTGGTGTCTACTTCGTCATAATAAAACTGTGCTGCATAGATATCCAGTATGGCCACCACAGTGACAATCTTGAAAATCTTATCACTACTCCACCTTGATAGGAAATCATATCAACATTGAGTTTTCACCAGAAGACTACTTGTGAAGGAAATCATATCAACATTGAGTTTTCACTAGAAGACTACTTGTGAAGTTTAGCTGGTACTAAATGAAAATGGTGCTGATCTGGCATCCTCTTGTTATTGCTACTTCTTGTAAATGGAATGTCATATCAAAGAAGATTATGCAGATCTGCCTCCACATAAAGGGCTGCTACAATGAATATACAGAAACCTTGTTACAAATTCTCCTGGATGGATGGTCAAATCAACATGGGGTACCAAAAGTTGTCTAATGGTGTGCAGTTTGTTGTGAAAGAAAATGGTACTGATCTTCAATCCAATATGGCTGCCACAGTTGCTAACTTGAAAATCTATTTCTCAGGAATACCAGAGGTGGTTTAAACACTCAACAATTAAAAGAAGAAACGATCTTGTCTTGAATTCCTGGAAAATCTTTTTGGATAGGAGAGTGTCTGTCCCTTTGTTGAACTCTTGTGTTTTTTGTTCAACTGGAAATAATGACTTTAAACGAGGTATCTATTTTAATAGATAAATACCTGTTTTCAGTGGTGTAATTTGTTGTACTCCACAGAAAACAAGTATTTTATCATTTGAAACACATATTTTCTATTCATCATTCTTAAATATTCATCATAAATTTTTTCCTTGTACAGGAACTATGTAATATTGAGCAAAACATATTGTGAATGACAAAATAACAATTTATTATTTGGATAAGATATATTGCATCAAAGAAGTATTAATATAATATTTTTGTGTATCTCATTTTCTTATAAGATTAAATAACATTTCCATCCATTCCATTTACACATACAGTACTTTAAAATAAATTATATCTACAGAGTTACATGTACAATATTAAGTTGGAAAAAGTGCGCTCTTCCTGTGGTTGCATAATTTGCCATTATCTTTCTTGGGAGCTTCACTTGGGTTGCATTTATTCGTCACATGAATTTAGTTTAAATTATTTCTCACATAGGATGCTGAGAATAACCCCCTCTGCCAACGATTATCTCTCAAAGACTTCATTCCAAGACAGATGATGCGGCTAACCAAGTATCCGTTGTTGATAGAAAATTTACTTAAGTATACTTCAAGTAAGTATTCTAGTTTATCTAAGGAAATATTCACGTGTGTGTCAGCTTGTCACTGTCTGCTTTAAATTTTTTTAAGTTTAGATCTTTTATATAATTTTAAAAAAATAGTATTCTGCTTGATTTCTATTTTTATTTAGGAACAAAAATACCATTTGTACATCTGCCATCAGATTGTAACATGATAAAGAATGAGTTAATTATCGTACTGTGCCGAGTGCTTTCAAAGACAGATCTGTTTTGGGATCAGATGGTGGGACCAAGATCACAAATCAATTTTTTTGTTAGTCTGAGACTATAACAGATATATTGCATTTGATCTAGATGTTTCGTACACTGTTTCATTTGAATGATTATTGCACCACATTTGACTGTAAGCTCTACAACTACAAGGACAATGTAATCTGCCCAGGACATGGGATTAGGTCATTTCAACCATGAAAATCTTTATATTTCTCATTATGATGTCAGAGAAGTTTTTCCTCCCCCAATGGACATACAGTTTGGAAATGCAGTTCATCTCAAGTTCCATAACAGCAAAAGTTGCCATTGGTGATTTACTATGAACAAACAATGACCAACACTGGCGTTTTATAAACACTGGCAGTCGACAGTCATTCCCATAGCATATACACAGTGTTAGGCCAGTACCATGTTTAAATGATACTGTCTGAACACTGGTGAATGGATGTCATTTGCCTGCCAACGTTCATATTATAGCTTGGTGGGGCATTGATTGTTTGCAGTATTTCAGTATTGGCTATATCTGACCTTTCAAAATATTTAAATTTTCTTGTCATTCTTTAACTTGTGTACACATTCTTCTATATTGTCTCACTAATCAAACTTGTGGAGACATTTCTCACTATTACTGCGCTTTGCAATTGAATTTTGCTAGCTTATTTGTATACATATGAAGATGACCTGATTATAGACTTACTTGTATGTATATGTAAACAGCTTGTTTAGGTGTTCAGGCCATGACAGCAGTTTTGTTGTTAAAACTATTTTTAACTTCTGGATTTGGACCTTTTTAAAAAGAAAACTGAGATAGACAAATGAAATTTTGTTTAAGTTTATTTTTAATTATATTTAGGTGACCTTTTTTGTTTTCATACCACTTTAGCAGCTTTTGAATTTTTTACACATTGTGTTAACTTTTTTGTGCCTGAAACATTTTGGAAGTTGAACATTTTTTGCCACAGTAAATGTTTACAAACAAATCTAGTTTTTATGTTGTGTATTTTTTTAGCTACTGGAGAGGAATATGCTAATTTAGAGCGGTCTCATCAGTGTTGTAAACATATCCTGGAGTACGTAAATCAGGCTGTTAAAGACTGTGAAAACCACCAGCGTCTCATTGATCTTCACAAGAGGATTGATAAAAAGATAGATAATGTGTCAGAAATGGACGATTTACGGGTATGATATTTCTCATTTATCACAAGATGGATAACATGTCAAGATTTACTGGTATATTCCTGTTTTAGATATTATATCAGAAATAAAAAATTTACACATATATTTCATCAAAATTGGTGGTATTGTATGTATTATATAATAATGTACCTCATTACAAGACAGTCTCACTCTACGGCAGTATACTTTCACTAACATAGAGGTGTAATGAGTAAGTACTGTGTGGGGTGGGGTGGGGGGGTGTTTTAAATACATGCATACACTTTCTAAAGTTTATCTCATGTTTTATAACTGAAAATACTTAGATTTGTATGTATGTTCTCAGATCATGGCACTTTTGACAGACTTGTTTGATTATATTAAAATACTTACCAAGTCAGTGTAGTTTGTTAGAGTGACTTGTCCAAGATATCACATGAAAACTTGCATTAGTGAAGATGAAGTTGTCTTAGTTGACTGTATTACTCGAAGACAAATAATGTCTACATGATTAAATTTTGTGTTCCATGTAGGTATTATAATTTCTTGAGTTAATAATAATCATGCCTGCATTTTCAAGAACTTAGCTTTTCTGTTTATGATGCATACTTAGTTAAAAGACCATTTGCAAAAAAAAGGTCCGAAGTTAGAAGTTTTTGTAACAAAGCTGCAATTTGTATACACTAAAAAAAATAAGCAGTAGCATTCTAATTCAGCCATCTTGTTTATTATGTACTGTTATGTTTTGAATAAAATTGATCACTTTATGCAGGATTCTCATTTGTATCATGCTACATCCAATTTGAACAAGCACAATATATGAAGTAACTTGGGACAAAATGTAGAACTTATAGAATGTCAGTTTTTTTGTATGCATCTGCCATATATGTGAAGGGAGAATGTCTATCATGTCATGTCTTGCTTAATTTCCACTCGGTAACTTTTGATGGACCTTATGGATTCAAAATAGATTTGGTACAAGTTTTTTCATTAACAACCAGGTCAAGTTTAGATTTCATCGTTTTCAGTCAAATGTTTAAGGGAGTTGTTGCCCCTCTTTCACTTGGTACTTTGCATTCCGTTTACTGCTCAGCAGCTCTTGAAGAATTTTATGAGTTAAACCATATTTTGTATGGGAGTTTACATTAAGAAGTTGAACCATATTTTGTATGGGAGGTTTTCATTAAGAAGTCCTTGGTCAGGTTCATTTACAATAATTTTATGGCAGTATTTTACAGAGTTGAGGCCACACCTTTACTTGGAACTCAGATGGATCATACTGGTGGGGTACCCAAGTTATTTAGGCTCATTTTTTTTAAAACCATAATCTGTCCAACTTATTATGTTAGATTGTAACATGGGGCTTGTAAAAACAGGTCTATCTGAACATGTAGCCTTCTTATATAGAAAAATATGCAATAAATTACATCTTGGTGAAACATGGTATAACTGACCAAAGTTGCTACAGAGTTAACTTCACATGGTTTTCCAATTGCATTTCAGACATTTGATATTAGGGATCAAACCCTAGTTTATGATGGCTCCTTAACTTGGAGGATAAACAACAGAAAACAGATTGAATTACATGTTGTTCTCATGGAAAAAGCCATGGTGCTTCTACAAAAGCAGGAAGACAGACTGGTTCTCAAATGCCAAAGCACACAACTTGTCCAGGGGAAAGATGATGCAAAGAGGCACAGTCCATTATTATGGTTGAATAATGTGCTAGCCAGAAATGATGCTACAGGTATGGTATATCTAATTGTCCTTTGAAGGAAGTTCATGTAGGAAGAAAGGATATGTACAGTTCATGCAGGAAGAAAGGTCATGTACAGTTCAAGCATAAATAAATGTTAGGTACAGTTCAAGCAGGAATGAAGTTTATGTACAGTTCATGCAGGAATAAAGGTTGGGTACAGCTCATGCAGGAATAAAGTTTATGTACATTTCATGCAGGAATAAAGGTTATAGTTCATGCAGAATACAGGATGGGTATAGTTCATGCAGGAATATAGGATGGGTACAGTTCAGGCAGGAATATAGGATGGGTACAGTTCAGGCAGGAATATAGGATGGGTACAGTTCAGGCAGGAATATAGGATGGGTACAGTTCAGGCAGGAATAAAGGATGGGTACAGTTCAGGCAGGAATAAAGGATGGGTACAGTTCAGGCAGGAATAAAGGATGGGTACAGTTCATGCAGGCATAAATAAAGTCTCCTTCCAGTCAAATATTTCCAATCGAATATTTTTGATACTGAATCAGGCATTTTTGTGGCATTAAACTTTTGTTGTTTTTTGCCTGAAATTAATTTTGTGTGGACAAATTTTGTGAAATTTTACATTAATTAATTTTATGAACATTTAATTAATTATATCTGTACCTTTAGTCGGTATATTTTATAGTGATATACTGCTTTTAAGCATGCAAGAAAAATGCTGGCTAGGAGTAATTTAAAGGCTTAGTATTTATTAGCTTGATTTTCATGGGAAAATGGATATCTGAACTTGCAAATGCTTGTTCTTTGCACAAGATACAGGTTTCTTGTCAGATGTGGACAGAATCTGTCTGAGAATCAGCTATCCCTTGCTTACTCATATTGTCACACTTTTGGATTAATTTGTATGGAATCATCATTTTTGGGTAAACATTATCCAATACATGGTTAAAACTTTATTAAAAGTATAAAACTGTTCTTGAATTGTTGAATTTCCTTGGTTACTCTGATGCACACTTTAACTTTGTACACCATATCTCTAATATATCTATATATATATATATATATATATATATATATATATATATATATATTCATTCTTGTCTGTTCATGATTTTATGTTGCATTGATAGAGAATTTTGTTTCCACACATGCAATAACTTTGAAGGATTTCATGGATACAATCCAAGATTGATTGATAGGGGCTTGATAGACTCGGGTGAAGTTTGAACATCATTTTCAAGCAAAACTTAGCAGAGTTATGACATCGTGTCTTTACTGAGCTTGCCAATAGCAATGGCTGGACATAGATGTCACTTTTCTGATGCTGTAATGGCATCTTCATTTCTTCGTGTTTTTGAAATTCATAAGTGGAGATTGAAGTAGGGGATGGGTGAGCAGGTGCATCATAATTTGGTTCCTGTGTTAGAAAGTGTTCCAAGGAATTCATGTTATGTGAATAATGTGATTAATTAGAAGTACACTTGGACTGCTTTAATATTTTACTGAGACTAGAAAGAGATGTAAAGATTAAAATTTCTTAGATTGCCTTAATTATGCAGTGGTTATGTTTTATTGACTTTGGTTTTTATAATTTTTTCAGATAAAAGAGCCTTTTTTGTTGTGAATACTTCACATTCAGGTCCACAGATATATCAGCTAGTGGCTGCAACAGCAGAGGAACAGAGGAAGTAAGTTTGGATTCACATTGGAAATTATGTGGTTTGTGACCTTGCACTGATTAAATTCAGTTGCAATTATCATTGAGTGTTTATTAGTTTTTAGACATATCCTTTTCCTTGGAAGAAATATAGGAAAGAAAAAAAGTAAAATGTACACACTGCATATGTTAGGACTGTGGTCAGAAACTAAGTAACAGAAAGAAGCAAAACAAACAAGTTTTGTAAAACTTAACAAATAATTTATTTATCAGAGTTATAAAATGAAAATATAAGAGTATCTTAGATTATTATGAATTGAATCCAAAATAATCCTTAAAAAGTTCTATTCAAGTCCAAAATAATTGAAACATTGAGTGAATTTCAGATCCTTGAATGCACTGGTCTGCCAGTAGTCCTGATGATTCAAAATGACATTGTCCAGAACTCCTCTGAATAATTCACAGTATTCCCAAAATAATATTATAGTCCAATGAACACTTTGTAGTTCCAGTGAATAATCTAAACAAATGTTTCCTCTCAGATAATATCTAAACACAATGTAAAATCACAATATAAAATATGTCTGCAGACAAGATGTTACAACATGAACACAGGAAATAAGAATGACTAAAATTGTCCAGCTCCACATACTTATATATAAGCATAAGATGTGAAAACTCATTTTGCTACTGCTAGCTACATGATATTTTGCAAATATCCTACATTGTAAAGGAACCCATATTACCTAACCCATCCAATGGGAAGTAGCTTAATTCTTCTAAGAACCTACCTGACCGACCTGTCCAATGGGAAAGAACGCTAAATTGATAAATAGGTTTTATTATCAATATTATTATTAATGATTGTAAAACATTTATGTAAGCATGTTATAGATCCAGTGCAATCTACACACATAATATCTTAAAATAGAACCTATGCCCTTGTACAAAATTCAGTTATAGCCAATTACTACAATTTACAGTTGTGCATAAAATTTACAGATATAATCAATATACAGAACACATACAGCACTTGTGCTGTGTGTAACCACAGTATGATTGTACAGTTTCTTCCTTTAATAGCGCAAGTGTTCCCACTGCTTGATTAGATTGTAGGATTTTATACCCACTAGGTCTCTGAAGTGGAAAGAAAGTACAAATATTGTACAAATATTGGGGGTGTGAAGGAAATGATTTAAATAGTATCATTGTAATGGAGTATAGGAAACTAAAAGAAATTTAAAAACAAACAGATAAATAAAAATTTGACATTTTTTTTATATTTAGGTTGTCTTTGCTAACATTGAGAAAAATCGGTAGAAATGAGCATTACTGATTCCCTGCTGCAAATAAAGTTTTTTGATTTAATTTAATGCATGCACCAGTCATATTTCTCTACATGAACTGCACATATCAGGCTGATGTTTTGTATGTGCCAAGTGCTGGTATTTTTATCCACATACATTTCTTGTGTGAATTGGAACATTGCCAAGTGGTTATAGTGTAAGGTGATGAGCACTGACATAATACTGCAAGTTGTTGGTATGAATCTACAGGGGGATGAAATTTTCACCCAGACATTATTGACATGTCAAGTTCTAAAACCCACAGCAGCAACAGTTTTTAGTTCTCTTAGACCTTTGTAGCTGCAGGTAGAAACTTTAAATGGCATAAGAATCTCAGGCTACACAATTATTTACTGAAATATAGGATGTTATTGCATGTTTTCTGTTAGATATATTTTTTCATTGGATGATGCAATATCACATGTATATGCAGTAAATCATTTTGCACCATTATAATGTCACTGCGTTATATAATGACGTAACCTTTTTTTGTTGCATCATGCAGCTCAAATGGTATTTTCATTATTGTGAAACAGGTTTCAGTTTCATTATTCTGAAACCGTTCCATTTGAATGTTTGCACTAAATCCTGCAATGAAACAATTATAGACCTTTTTTGATGAAGATAAACCAGCAAACCAGTCATTTTGATCTCCAGTTTGCATTTGTCAAGATGAGGTTTACTGGTTAATAAAAGTTCATATTAACTTCAACAAAGGTCAACAGTTGTATGATATTGTTGCAATGTTAGTGTGTACATTTCTAAAATCAATATTTAGGGGACCAAACTTGTGCATCTTTAGTATCACAATGTATGATTTCTTACGTATCACAGTGTACGATTTCCTACCAAACAGTAGTAACCTAACAGTTGTCTAGAGATGGTACCTGCCTGGTCCTCCATTAATGTAAACATTTGTACTGAAAGTATACCATGGTCTAGCACTCTCAGTTTACTGTTTACAGCATGTGGTAAATGAGAATACCGACACAAGACAAGTATGTGTGACAGTGGTCATACCAGATTGCAGCAGTTAATTGGTCCCGTAAAGCTAATTGTCAAGGACCATAACTAAAGAGAATATGGAGTTGATGATACCCTCATGATCCTGCTTTTATTTTCCTTTTGTTACCTGACAGTATGTTTAAGTTTTCAATGCTTAACACTGACTGTGGTTGATCAATGGCAAATGTTTAAATAGATATTATTGAATTTTTATAATAACCCATTTTCTTGTCATGGATTTTGTGAAACTGGCATGAATATATTTTGAGAAAATTCCGGTCTGAACTATATACACTCAATTACACAAAATCAGATGTTTGGGGGATACAGATTTGAACAGAGTTTTCTATGTGGACACATGCAGGGGAAAAAAATACTAGTTTCACATGAATATAGTTTTTCAATGTTAAAAAAACTAAATAACAAGAAACATGTTGGTTAGACTGCATGTAGGTGAAAAGGAAAGCATTGATGAAGAGGAAAGAAGGATACAGATTATTAATGAGGAAAACAGTTGATGGGTATGGTTTTGATGAAACATACAAAAAGGAATTCAGGTTGTTTTAATTGGAGGAATGAATATGCCATATATTTACATCTGAACACATTAGTTATGAACTCTGTACTACATTTACATTTGGTCATATCATAGGGAAATAGATAAAAATGCCTCACAGGTCATTTAATTTGTGGACTATAGGTATTTTTACAATGACAATTTGCAGTCACTGTTAATAAATTAAAAACTTAAATGTGTTCATGTAACATAAATGCTACATCATGGCAAGCTAATTGTCAAATGTAAACAAGACACCCAGATAGAGCAATCACTTTATGCCCATGCTGTATTTATAGTGGGGCATAGCCACTGAAAGATTTAATTATTTGTGAATTATCATTTCATTGACTTTAAAATTTTACTTATATGTAAAAGCAAGTGAAGCAGTCTGGAAGAGTCAGTATAAATAATATCTAATAAAGTTGTCCTGAAAAAGTTTTATTTTTTGTATTCCTTTACAGATGGACAAAGCTAATAACACAGTTTTCAGAAATGGTGAAAACTCGGCAAATTATATCCACTAGGAATACCCCTTCCACACAGCCCACTTCAGCACAGGAAATTACTGTGGAAAGAGAACAGATGCAGAGGTAATGTTACTATCAATTTTGCAGAGATGTCAACCATTCTAGATCTTGCAGAATCATTGCAACATTTTTGTGTAAGTTCTGCATTGTAAATTATATTGACAAAGTTTTTTGAAAAAAATCAATTTTGGGGGATAAAAGTTTCAGAAGGACCTTTCTGTGTGGAAACATATCTGACCAATGTAGCCAAGTGGAAAAACATTACATGTTGTCAGTAATCTGACCAATGTAGCCAAGTGGAAAAACATGACATGTTGTCAGTAATCTGACCAATGTAGCCAAGTGGAAAAACATTACATGTTGTCAGTAATCTGACCAATGTAGCCAGGTGGAAAAACATTACATGTTGTCAGTAATCTGACCAATGTAGCCAGGTGGAAAAACATGACATGTTGTCAGTAATCTGACCAATGTAGCCAGGTGGAAAAACATGACATGTTGTCAGTAATCGGACCAATGTAGCCAGGTGGAAAAACATGACATGTTGTCAGTATTGATAAAAATCATATTGTAAAGAAATAAATGGTGGTGAGTCAGATATCTTGGGTAAAAATAATTTTAATCTTGTTGAATACACTGTGTCACAATTGGGTTGATTTAGTTTCAGGACACAAATGACCCTTGTCAATACAAGAAAATTGCATCCTCCCATTAAATAGAAAGTTGTTCAAGTACAGCACTGGAAAGGAAACAGACCCAGTCTGTGCTCCTGTGTCACAGGCTCGTGCAGTAGCTGACCTCATTCTTTGGATGACTTTTTTTTTTTAAGTTGAATTTGATCATGCTATAAGAAATTTCTCCTGCTTTAAATGAAAATGATGCTGAACTGATGCCCAGTATCTTGAAATTCTTGTTATTGCTGCTCCTGAATGGTAAGTCATATCTTGAAAATGTTATATCTACTCCTCCCAAATACTTGGCTGTATCAACTTCAGGTTTTCACCAGTAGACTTCTTATGATGCCTAGTTAGTCATAAACGAAAATGATGGCATTCATACATCCAGTATGGCTGTATCGACTTCAGGTTTCACCAGTAGACTTCTTATGGTGCCTAGTTAGTCATAAATGAAAATGATGGCACTCATACATCCAGTATGGCTGCCACAATTACTGTGCTAAAATCTTTTTGTCACTACTTCCCTTGAACAGATGATTATTATGACATGGTGTTTTGACAGAAGTGTCCACTCATGCTAGCATCCAGTATGTGCACCACAGCAGCTAATTGGAAACTTTTATCATCGCTGAAGAATATCAGAGAAAGTCTAAGCAATTGACAGTTACAAAGAAGAAATGGTCTTATCTTGAATTCCTGGAAATTCTTATTGCCTTCTAGAGCATCAGTCCCTTTGAGGGACTCCTGTTAAGCATTGTTGTTTTGTAGTGTCATCAGTGCTCTTGACTTTTTTTACACATCCCCACTAGCAATAAGGTAAACCATACATGTTCCTTAATTTATCATAATTCAATCAATTTTGGTTATTTCTAGACTTGGGGGTGGTTACAGTCTCCTCATTCATCACAGGAATTTAATTTAGTACACCTCATCTGCATACATTTCGGAAAAATTCTGCTTTGACGATTTATTGACTAAATATTCTATGCCAAATATTAGACTCTTTAGGGGGTCTGACACTAACATCAATCAACTGAAGTGCATTTGCTAGTTCACACCAGAGTTTGGCAGTATTGACAAGGATCATGATATTGACAGTATTGACAAAGATCATGATGTTGTACAGAAGCAGATCATGGCAAGTCGAATGTCTTTTGCAAAAATAATTTTCATGCCTTAAAAGTAATGCATTTCCATGTATTGCTGTCTAAGTCAGCCATTCTCAAACATATTGTTTTGCAGACAGCTTGAAAATTGCTGAGGGTCTTCGCAGACCACTTAATGATCTTTCCTAATATTGATTGCACTGTTGGCTGAGTATTGTAAAATGCTTTGCATAAAAGTGCTACATATTAAAAAAACACTTAATAATAATTAAAATTTGTTCATTCTACAAATAAAAGCACACAACTCATATTTTAATAACAATAGTCCCTCCTTGCTAATTCCACAGACAACCTGAATGCTACAGTTTGAAAACCTGTGCTCTAGGTCAAAAAATACTTGTTTTAATTCTGTCTATAATTTTTGTAGGAACCTAGATTCACGCATTTCATGACAGGATGGGAAATATTTTATGTTCACATGTTAAAAATTAGAATATATCAGTTTTAATTTGCTTGCATTAGTGAATAGCAAGACTCATGGCCTCTCTTTTATGAAAGCTACAGTGCTATCATTGTATAGATGCTTTGTTAAAATTTAGTGTGGATATTTTTGTTTGTCAAACACAGTTGGAGTGCATCATAGACATGTCATCCATCTAGACATCAGAGGTGTGATCTCCTTTTTGATACTCAGTTAATGAAATGGAAATGTGTCAAGTAATGCATTGGTTTGGAGATTTCTGCCTGTACACAATGAAATATTGGACTTGTAATGTGATACACATCACACATCACAATCTCTATTGAATTGGAGATTTTTTACACTGTACACATTGAAATGTTTAACCTGTGATGTGTGATACACATCATGACCTGTATTGATTTGGAGATTTCTACACTGTACACATTGAAATGTTTAACTTGTGATGTGTAATGTGATACACATCATGACCTCTATTGATTTGGAGATTTCTACACTGTACACATTGAAATGTTTACCTTGCAATGCATCATGTGATACACATCATGACCTGTATTGGTTTGGAGATTTCTACACTGTACACATTGAAATGTTTAACTTGTGATGTTTGATGTGATACACATCATGACCTGTATTGGTTTGGAGATTTTTACACCGTACACATTGAAATGTTTATCTTGTGATGCATCATGTGATGCACATCATGACCTATATTGGTTTGGAGATTTTTACACTGTACACATTGAAATGTTTAACTTGTGATGCATGTGATGCACATCATGACTTCTATTGGTTTGGAGATTTCTACGCTGTACACATTGAAATGTTTACCTTGTGATGCATCATGTGATGCACATCATGACCTGTATTGGTTTGGAGATTACTACACTGTACACATTGAAATGTTTATCTTGAGATGCATCATGTGATGCACATCATGACCTTTATTGGTTTGGAGATTACTACACTGTACACATATAAATGTTTACCTTGTGATGCGTCATGTGATGCACATCATGACCTGTATTGGTTTGGAGATTTCTACACTGTACACATTGAAATGTTTACCTTGTGATGCATCATGTGATACACATCATGACCTGTATTGGTTTGGAGATTTCTACACTGTACACATTGAAATGTTTAACTTGTGATGCGTCATGTGATACACATCATGACCTGTATTGGTTTGGAGATTTCTACACTGTACACATTGAAATGTTTACCTTGTGATGCGTCATATGATACACATCATGACCTGTATTGGTTTGGAGATTTTTACACTGTACACATTGAAATGTTTATCTTGTGATACATCATGTGATGCACATCATGACCTGTATTGGTTTGGAGATTTCTACACTGTACACATTGAAATGTTTAACTTGTGATGTGTGATATGATACACATCATGACTTCTGTTGGTTTGGAGATTTCTTCACAGTACACATTGAAATGTTTAACTTGTGATGTGTGATATGATACACATTATGACCTGTATTGGTTTGGAGATTTCTACACTACACAATGAAGCATTGAACTTGTGGTGTGATACATCTGTATTGTTATGGAGATAATCTTCACTGTGCAGATCATAATATTGAACATGTGATACACATCATAATCTGTATTGATTTGGAGAATCTTGTACTGTGCTGAATGGAATGTTGAACTTGTAATGTGATACACATTAGGATCTGTATTGATTTGGAGATTTCTACACTGTACACATTATAATATTAAACTTGTGATAGACATCATGATGCAGCACATTTTAGAGTTTGCAAGCATGCCAGATGTCGTAGTGACCAAGACTTTTAGAAATTTCTGTATGGTAGACTGGTACATAATCTTCAGAGAGCAGCCCATATTTCTCGTGTATCGTGATGTGCGATGTTTAGGATGTATATTGATTAATTGTCACATTAATTGTCACTATTTTATGAGGTATAATAATACATTGTCTCAGTTTTATGATGTGTATTGATACATTGTTTCAGTTTTACAAGATATTCTGATATATGATAAGTTTTATGAGGTGTATTGATACATTGTCTCAATTTCAATATATTGGATTGTGATGAATCAGAAATTACCGACTTGACCCAAAACATATAATAGCAGAAAGAAATCTTGTGATACCAATGTGTATTAATGAATTGTTACATCATGATACCAGTGTGTATTGATGAACTCTTACATCATGATACCATTGTGCATTGATTAAATGTTACATCTTGATACCAGTTTCTACTGATGAATCATTACACTTTTACTCAGAGTGCAGGTGAGATACGATATTCTGTGGGACTCATATTAATTCTCAATAAAACCTTTTTTGTTTTGTTTTCAGACCATCCAATCAGGGGCCGTCTGAAATCGATGAAACTTTGCCACCATTGGAGGGTAGTCTAGATTTAGATTTGATCCACCCAACAGATGACACGATGACAGATCAACTTGTAAATACAGTACACATGACACCTAGTGGTAGGTCTTTGCAAATACACAACACTTGACACCTAGTGGTAGGTTGCAGATACAGAACACTTGACACCTAGTGGTAGGTTGCAGATACAGAACACTTGACACCTAGTGGTAGGTTGCAGATACAGAACACTTGACACCTAGTGGTAGGTTGCAGATACAGAACACTTGACACCTAGTGGTAGGTTGCAGATACAGAACACTTGACACCTAGTTGTAGGTTGCAGATACAAAACACTTGACACCTAGTGGTAGGTTGCAGATACAGAACACTTGACACCTAGTGGTAGGTTGCAGATACAGAACACTTGACACCTAGTGGTAGGTTTGTAGATACAGAACACTTGACACCTAGTGGTAGGTTGCAGATACAGAACACTTGACACCTAGTGGTAGGTTGCAGATACAGAACACTTGACACCTAGTGGTAGGTTGCAGATACAGAACACTTGACATCTAGTGGTAGGTTTGTAGATACAAAACATTTGACACCTAGTGGTAGGTTGCAGATGCAGAACACTTGACACCTAGTGGTAGGTTGCAGATACAGAACACTTGACACCTAGTGGTAGGTTTGTAGATACAGTACACATGACACCTAGTGGTAGGTTTGCAGATACAGTACACATGACACCTAGTGGTAGGTTAGCAGATACAGTACACATGACACCTAGTGGTAGGTTTGCAGATACAGAACACTGACATCTAGTGGTAGGTTTGTAAATGCATAACATTTGTCACCTGGTGGTAGGTCCTGCAAATACTGAATACTTGACACCTCATGGTAGGTTTGCTGATACAGAGAACTTGACATGTCATGGTAGGTTTGCAGATATAGAACAATTGAAACATTATGATAGGTTTGCTGCTACAGAGAACTTTACACCTGATGGTAGGTTTGCAGATAAAGAACACTTGACGCTTAGGTTTAGTTCTTTTTTCTATCTCAGAACATACTTTTTTATAGTTCATTGTGTACGGAACTCATAACTCTATCTCAGGAAATATGTGATTTAAAAATACGCAAAGTGACTCTTTGTAAAGTTTATGAATCATGAATGGGGACAAGTCCCACATATATAATGTTAAATCTGGCAATCCTGTCAGCTACAAAACAGTTTAAATTTAAAATGTTTATAAAGAACAAGAGAACAATACATATAAAACTTGGTGTTTAATACTGGGATGTTTCCAATTCTTCAGATTGTCATTTTAGGCATGATAATCAGAAGGTAATAATATTGTGTATATTTCTAGAAAGAAAAAAGTTGTGAATTCCTAATAAGAGAAAACTTGAGATCATCAAAGATAATTTTTTAAAAGTGCACACTTAAAATGTTGTAGTTGATTGTTATAGCTTTGTGCAGAAGGAATGTACATGGAGTGAAGCATGGGGTGTGCAGAGTGGCCTTTCAGAGTCTACTAACATTGAGAATTCTAACATTTTAAAAACAGCATGAAATAGCAGATGATGTTTATATTACAGTGTGTGAAGATTGAAAAGATTTTCTGTGATATTAAGTTTTGTTTTTCTCACTTGATCTCTTAAAACATTTTCTTACTCCACCATTTGGGTAGTTTTTACGAAGTTGAACTTATGCTATACTCTGAGTGTCAGCAGTGACAACATAAGTATTGTCAGCATTGAACTTAACAAGTGAACAGTGTCTATGCCAGATTCACTGTATAATAATAAAAATAATAATGTGGACTTGTACAGTACATAATCTTTAGAGATTCGCTGTAATAATAATAATAATAATAATGTGGACTTGTACAGTACATAATCTTTAGAGATTCGCTGTATAATAATAATAATAATAATAATGTGGACTTAGTACAGTACATGATCTTTAGAAGCTCTGTGCAGTATTAGATAACACACAAAAACATGTGATGACAAGATTACAAAAACAAACACCATGAAATTACCAAACAAAATTGTATTAGGTTTGCTTGGAAGCAGCATGCATTAGTTGGGTTCTATTTATATATGAAGGTGAATGTTGTAGTCTCCAGACTGCTTCATTTCTCATCTTGCTGCTGAACAAATATTGTATAATGGACAAGATTCCATATTTCTCAAAATGGTACAAGTACAGAAGTTGAAACTTAAGACTAGAAATAAGATACCAATAGTTACACTTGGAACATGTATAGATCAGTGAAATTTAGGAGTTTAAAACTATGTTTTTAATATGCTCAAAGTTTTCCCTTTCAAAATATATTATAAATATGCCAAAAGTTTTCCCATTAAAACTTCATTTAAATATGCTGAATTATTTTGCTGTACTCTTTTATTAGTTACAGATTGTCATGGTTTTGTGACTTTGAGGTTTAGAGCTCTGAGTATAGCCAGAATTCCATTCCAGATGCTAGCAGTTGCCAAGCCTGTAAATGATTTTTGAAGTTCATAATGAACCCACATAGCCAACAGTTTAAAATTTGTCCAACACTTTAAAAAACATAATGCTTTTGTCTTGTGCTTAAAGCAGCAAGGGTTTGTACCTAGATATTATTTATCTGATAAGTACAAATAATGAACATTAACAGACAATGATTACATTAAAATCCCTTTAAACATTGTGAGAAAGCTTGCCAGTAGCTTCTCGTGGGTCGGTGGTTCTTTCCGGGGGTTTCCCGGTTTCTTCCTCCACCATTAATACTGGCCGCCATGTATAGCCTATCGTGTGCTGAAAAATGGCGTTAAGCCCCACAACAACAACAACAACAACAATCTTTAAACATTAACAGACAATATGATTACATTAAAGTCCCTTTAAACATTAATAGACAATATGATTACATTAAAATCCCTTGAAACATTAATAGACAACATGATTACATTAAAATCCCTTGAAACATTAACAGACAATATGATTACATTAAAATCCCTTGAAACATTAATAGACAATATGATTATATTAAAATCTCTTGTAAATTTGTACGGAGTATAAAAATGATTTGAGATCTTGTGGTCAAGTTTCTTGTCTCTTTTACTATTTATTTCTGCAGTGCTTATTTCAGCAGAAATTTGTTTACTGACCAAAAAACAGCAAGGCAACCTGTTCTTTCCATCCCTATTCTTTTAAGCTTATATGTGGCACAGTTTTGAATTATTTTTTCCTGTTTACATTCACATGGGCAAATAAGGTGTTTTCTGAGTTTAAAAAAAATTCTCACCTGCAAAACATGGGTATCACTTTTTCATTTTGGTGATGTCATTGATGGCACTGGTGGTTTTGTTGTTATTGATGGCATTGGCATTAACTTAATTTTTGCATGTAGAACCATTTCTTTGAAACTCAGTGCATGTATATACCTTAAAGGTGATTGTTGCATTGATCTTGAACAGCATAACTTGGTCCTCAGCAACTTTAGATCATTGTGACCCACTTTGAAGGTTATGGTTTTAGGTGCAGAGTGAGGGAGCATACAGTAATCAAGCAAGCAAGATCAAGCAGTCCAAGAAAATTCTTGTTTGTCAACATATCCCTGTATGTGTATCACCGAGTTGATTGCTTATTGCATTGAGTGTTACCTACAAGTCACTACCAAGTTTGAGACAGTTACAACTCTACCAGAAAAACAGATACTGTGTTGTTGTTTGTATTATCAGATTCTGACTTCCACCAATAGCTGTTCCATTAGCCATAAGTGTTTTGTCTTGAATATGAAAATGAGTTTTTCCTTTGTTGGAAAACATTAGGCATGGTTATACAAAATATATTTATGGATGACAAGGTCCTAATTATTAGCTAGTATTGCTCTATTATAGTTGCTGCTGTCTCTAAAATAAACACATATTGCTTTGCCTTTCTAAAGGTCATCACACATTATTAAAGACCTATATAATTTTTAGTTCCAGCATTTTTGAAGTCTGAACTTTTGACCTTTTGGCTTTTGATCTAAAACTTTTGCTTTTGAAGCTCTTATATTTAGAATGGGTTTGCCTTGCATTATCAGACTAACCAGGGGGAACTAACTCTTGTTGTACAAAGAATGTCATCATACATGTAATTTACTTTAACAAATATGCAGAAAATATGTACCCATCTTAACTGTTTGACAATACTTGAATTATTACTAGATTATGAACTATAACTCAGTAATAATAAATATATTTAAAAATGTAATATATAACAAAGTATTTATGCTTGAAAGAGATTAAATTGGTTCTTTATGCATGTGTTGAGATATGAATTGTATGACAAGAGTTATGTACTCTGAGTTGTTGCCATGCAACCTGCATGATCTATGCACCTACTTAGTGACCTTGACCTCACTCACCACTTTAACAGAGAAACTCGAAGCAAACAACAAGAGAATAAAGGAATTATTTGATGAAAGACAAGAGATCATCACTGACCTACTGAAGGTGACTCCACCCTGCAAGAAACCAGGAGAATATACAGAAATGGTGAGTTCATAATTGTACCAAAGTTACAGTGGAACCTGGTTTATCTGAACCTCATTAATCAGGATTACTTGCCCAACTTAACTGTTTTCATGTCCCAGAAGTAAGGTAAATTTATAGGTCTACATATATCTGATTGTCCAATATTTTCAAACATGGGCATGTCCGAGTTGTTTTACTGTTCTACAGTAATAGTGATAGCATCGTAGTTACCCAATTCTGAATGTTCATCTGCCAGTCCATATATATACCTTTGGCAGGTTTTTGGGTTCAAGTCCATTTTCTGTTGTGGTGCATCTGTGTTACATAAACAGACTTCTAGTTTGTCCACGGGAGACTTTGGCTGAAACATGATAGTCACAAGAATTCATTCTTTGATAATTGATCCTCACAGCACTGTATACTAAATCTGTAAAAACAGAAAACATGGGAATTGTAGTCAGTCTTTTATGTGCAATGTTTACCCAGCTGTATGAGGTACAAGCCTGGTGTGTAAGCAGCAAAAATGTTGCATATGTTACCCCTGTTAAAAAAAAGCTTTCCACTCTTGATAATTTCATGCTTTATTAATATCCGAGTCATACACCTAACCAAAGCATGATGTGTCACACAGAGTACAAAATATTTTACACCTGTCCACCAACAGTGATCATGTTTATAAAAACATGATATCCAGTAAACCTTCTGAAGAAAAGAACAAGGGAAAGACCTTTTTTTGATACATTACATATCCATAACCTGTTGCTTGTATCAAACAGTCAATAGTTGATATTTGCATAGCTTAACATATAATGCTTAAGGAATACTCTCATCAGTGAGTAGATTTTACAGTTAAATGTCACAGATTATTCAAAGGTTTAAAAGGTCAGAGTGGTCAGAAATGATCGGTAATAACACTTGCATCGCATTCAGATCTTCCAGTGAACTACTGGGGAGAGAAAATTCAGCAGTTACAAATTAATACTGTATTCCATAGTCCAGTGAGTTTTGAAGCACAAACATCATGTATTTGGTTATTTTATTGCTGGAGTTGTGTTTATTTTAGTTAATGCATGTGTGTGATGATCATACATGAAATCTGAAGTCTACCAGTATTTCTTGTATAGAAGTGTATTAAATGCTTCAGAGAAAACTTTTTTGTTTTGTTTTATTCAGATTTGAAGTTAAGACTTCAAGTCAGTTTCTGTGGGTTTATTGGAATAGATAACTTATTCTCAGCTGGACAATGTCGTTTATTTTGTTCACCTGCACTGACCCTTTTTAGACCACAAAACATTTTTTGAGTCTGATAACACCCCATCACAGTCTGAAAGGCAGGCAGGTATGGATCAATATAGACCTAAAGTATAACTCGTACTCTCTCATCACAGTCTGGAAGGCTGGCAGGTATGGATCTGTGTAGACCTAAAGTATAATTCCATACTATTCACAGTCGGGGAGGCTGGCAGGTATGGATCTATCTAGACCTAAAGCATAACACAATACTCTCTCATCCAGATTCCCTATTATTAAGACGTTTTGATGTGTCCCATGAGGAGGATGATAACAAGGTTCTTCTGTAATTGTGGCACCTATTTGTTGTATAAATAAAAATCTTTAGTAAAAGTAAGTGCAAAAGGCGTTCATGGATCGCTAAAAAAATCTAAAAGGCTAGTAGATTTGCATCCCTTTGAAGGACTTTTGCATTGGAAAGTTAGATTTTTTTTTTGCCCCACCCCGACAGAGGTAGAAGCATAATGTGTTTCTATTTTCTGTGTACACTTGCATATGTATATAGGGCTTTCCATAATACCACGGTTATGTTTAGCATTTATGTCAGCATCAGGACCTGAATGAACTTTTTTAGAGCAGATAAGTTATGGATAGATTTCACAGAAGATGCTAGGTATGGTAGTAAAATGCACACCCTCTGAAGTAAGTCTTGGTCTATGAACACATTTCAGACAGGATGGGGGTGGGGTTGAAACATTTCACAGATGCTAGGTATAGTAGTACAGCTCACGCTCTCTGAACTACATCATGGTCCATGAACACTTTTGGGTGAGTGTATACTAGCTTTTTAATAGATTGTTGCACAATGTATGTTTTAAATGTCTCATACTGTTTAAGCCACATTTTGGGAGTGTTTAGATTTAACTCTGTTTAAAAGAATCACCAGGAAAAAAAGGAGGAAAGGATACAGATAATTTCGTTGTTGTTGAGGGTAAATCCATTACAAAAATCCAATTTCTCTTGACCCTCCTGTAAGAAAGGGTTTATATTTGCAAGTCAGATCCATCTGAAGGGGTGACAGATACATGCACAAAATTCACAGCTCGATCAAAAGATTTTCAACTTGAAACCAAGTGAACGCTGTCATTACAAGCCAAGAGCTTTTCTGGTCACGTAAACTGGCCAGAAATGCTGGAAATATCACATGGGAATTAAAAATCTAACTTATGAAAAGGAAAATACAATATAAATCAAAACTCTTACATCAAACACAGTGTTTATACAACAAAACAAAAATATTAATACAAATACAAGTTATTAGGACTTGCACTATACAGGCTAGTAAATACCCATGGTAAATGACATTGACAGACACTTCACTTTGCAGTGGGTAGTATTTAATTTACCCGTAACATTGTAAAATCCAAAATAACTGTAGGTAAAAGTAATATGTAATGAATACTGTATGAAATGGATAAACACAATATATACCATATACGCATTTTTTAATGGGAATAGTGGCATAGAAATGTATATTTGAATTCACAGTACTTTGTGTACTGCAAAGATGTCTAGTTTACAACATTAAGCATAGCTTTTCAATTTTTTTTTTTATGTAGCACTTATAATCTAACATGAATCAAAATTTCAGTGAAAAAAAAAGTTGACTGATGAGTGAGTAGATACAATACCAAAACTCAATCGCTCTCAGTATCTTGTTAAAAAATTTTAAATGTTGTCACTGTAGGTACTGAGCATTATACAGTATTGTCAATTTTCAAAATGTTAATAAATCAAACTTTTCTTCTTTCATGATTTTCTTTTCTTTTCAGCTAGAGGAGGATGATCCTCAGTCCCTCATTCTCTCCGTCCAATCTCTAAGTGGACAGCTCCTGGAATATGTCAGGGACAGCCCATCCACCATTGACCCTGCAGATACTGTCTCCAGGGATTGTATGTCCTGTTCCATTAATTATCCAGGACATTTTCTGTATCTTTTCTGGTCATTTTTCAATCCTGAAAAAAAAGGCATTTTGTGTATTTGCATTTTGGAAGGGTCATCAGAGATATCTCTTGAAATGCTGGTTTAAAGCAATTTTATATAATAATAGTGTGGGTGTATTATTGTGATTTACCCATGACATATGAATATACATATGATTATGGTTTTGAACTGGAGACCATTGCTTGTATACTCTCTAACCCCGTTGTGAATTTCCGGCTATTATTCATTAATAAAAATGGAAACTAACAAGAAAAAATATCCATATTCACTTTTATCTGCATTTGCTATATTATTAATGAAATGTTACACAAGTTCATTAAAATCCTTTCTGATTTCCCTGTTCCCCATCTCTCCTGCCTGAAAGTAAAAAAAAAAATATAAGAAAGCACAGAAATCTGTGAAGTGAAGCAAAAAAAAACTAGCCCGAAGAAAACCTTGAACTTGATCTTATATTTAGTAACCAGCAAGAAACTGAGTTGTTATAATAGTACACATACACTTCTCATGGGATTGTATTAAATAGTATTTCATTATATCAGTGGTACAAAGCTGCAAAAACTGGTGAGAAAATGCCATACTGTGAATTTCTAGGCTAGGTGATATATATCTACATAGTAATCATTGTGATGGGTAATTGGGGTTAAAAAAATTTTCTTTTAAAAAACCCCTAAAACCAGGTTCTAAAACAAAAATGTTGAAATACCTGAAGGCAACCCTCTCTCATTGGACTGATTGTGGTAAAACTGACAGACAAACTGACCATTTGAGAGGGGAAGAGAGATTGATGGATGAAAAATTCTTATAGGCAAGTCAGATATGTCTGAGATGTTAGAATTACCTTATGTTTGTACACAATATTGCTTGGTCTGTTTTCCATTTTGTTTGACTCTTACCAGGAATGATTATATTCATATTGCCACACTTTGTTTTGGCAGCACATCCCACGGAATGCTTTAAAATTTTTTAAAATCCAAAACAGCTTTACATTTGAAGCTCAAGTGACTCTGTTATTTATTTAATCTATGTGATTGAAAGAAGCTCAGAAATTTAAGCAGATTAACAAAACTTTTGAAAGAGATTCAGAATAGCTGCAGAACTTGTAGCAGGCACACTGCGGGAATGTATAGTTATCTTCCTCTGTTAATACACAGCTTCTTGTCAGCATCATTAGAATGTAAATTGATGTGTTTGTATGTGGTATAAATACATGTATCTATAGTATGTATGCTGCATCTTTGATATAACGCTGATTGAAAAACATTTAATTAAAAGGAAACTCTGCAATCCTCATTTTCTTTTTGATGACAAATGTATTCGTCTTGTGGTATATTATAGATACAGCATACAATGTGTGTGTTGGGAAATTTCTACATTATTTAGGTGTTGTGACTTTTTTGACTAGGTAAGAGAGCTTGCAGAAATGTAACCCCGCAGAAATCCTAGAAATAATACATTTGATCATACTTAATGGGTTGTCCACCCAATAGTACAAAACAGAATAAATAACACGTGCAGAATTTTATTTTAAAATAATCAAAATCCACATATATCAGTAGCCATTGACCTTGTCCAAGTTAGCAACCATTGACCTTGTCCAAGTTAGTATCTTGGAAGTGTAGTTAAGAATAACCTTTAGTGTCAATGAGATAAATACAGACATTACAGTAGGGTCAGCCATGCTGCTTATATGGTCACCTTATCCAAATAGTTTGAATGATGGGAATGTAGTTCAAAATAATCTTCAATGTCACTCAGTATTGCTGTTTATGTGGTTGCCGTGGAATTTATAATTCAACAACTGTGACTGAATCATAGGAACAACAGGAAATTTAGTACAAAGTAGGCAGTGGTTCAAATATCAGTTTTCTGGGCAAAATCCAGTTCTTTAAAGATGTAGCATGCCATAGTTCTTTTCATTTATTGTTGAGCCTACCTTGACAGAAATTCTACATAGAAATCACTTTGGTATGTATGTCTGTATGTCTTTCACACCCAAGATTAACTTTAATGTTCAAGTATATACTTAAGAAATGTTGCCAATTTCTCAACTACAGTTGTCCACAGAGTCAAATTACTTTGTATGTGAATTCATCTTGATGTGCACAGCACCATTTTACCAAAAGTTTGGAGGTGGACTGAACATGTAGGCAGTGAATAGCTTCTGGCTAGGCACTTCATCTCTATCATGGAAGCACTTTTTAAAAAAGAGATTATGAGGGAGTTTAAACTCAAATATTTGATGTCATAAACTGTTCACCAGTAAAATAAAAGCAAAGAAAAATGGGCTTTATAACCATTCTGGAAAACAGATGAGATGGTCTCAGTAGAAATAAAGATATGAATGAAGAATTGTGTCCCTTGCCAGTTCATGAAGGCTTTCATTGCTATAAAAAGGGGTGGGTGGGATCAGATCCTAAGACAACTAGGTACATGTTGCCAGATTGTGGATATTAATTGAGTAACCTTTTAATTGACATCCGTCTGAGTCAGCAGGTTTGAAAAGTTGTGCTGAAAATGGTCACTTGGCAAATCATTGTTGAAGATTTTTAAAACTGACACTGTATCCAACTGGTTATTTTTTTCTTTTTAAACTGACTGCATTTGCCCACCACCACCACCTCCACTATTTTCATAATTCCTTTGTAGATCATAGATTGCATCAAAGTCCCATGATTTGGTATGTGACATATTTCATGAGGAGTACTACAGGTGTCAGTTGTAATTGGGTCACTGTGACCCATAATTTATGGTTTGAAATTAGGTCATTTATGGTTTACATGTTAATGATGGTTCTTGAAGAATTTGTGTTTTTATCTTATTTGTATGGAGAGAAATCAGTTAATTAAATGCAACACATCTAAATTATGCATCTTCTTTTTCAGCAAAATGTGGTTGATAAAATGTCACTAATGAATCACATATGTTTTAGCTTTTAAAAAGCATTTTTGTAATAAGAAAAATATCAGTATTAATGGCAAATAAATACAGCAATTTTGCTGATTGCTCTTTAATTTGAGTTTGCTTAAAAAGTTTAGCATAAATTCAGTACATAATCCTTTATACATTCTGTCATGTTAGTTTAAGTTTCTGTGATTTATGCAAAATATCAACTTCAATCTTTGAAACTGACAAATATAACTCGTGCTCTGCATGAAAAGTATAGGTCTTAAATGGAATTAGTTTTGTAGCTACCTGGTTTTGTCATGCTATCGTGTATAAGTTTTAAGTTCAATGTAAGTTCCAGTTTATTTCAGTTTGCATGGAAACCATAAATTTTACTAATGTTCCAATTTTCATTTCTATTCCATTTTACCTGCTATGCAAGGTTTTCACTTATATATGCAACAAAATAAAACATGCTATTTAAAGCAAATAATAATTAAAGCATGAGCTTATTTATTTATTCGTATGTAAAGAAAAATGAGAGTTTGTAGAGCCTGCAACACATAATTATGGCATAGCTTAAACTTTTCAGTGTTGATGGTGACATTATTGTCAAAAGTTTCATAGTTTTTACATTTAGCTCAGTATCTCTGACATGGTTGCACATACTTTCATATGACTTTATGGGTGCATTCATTATGTATTGTGCTTCTAATCACAAACAGCAGAAGGCCACAGTGACCTACTTTACACTGGTGACTTTGCTGGGTATTTTGAAGAATGCAAGCAAGACATAGCATTTGCAGAATTTTTTGTTTTTATTGAGATATGCTTATTGGAATTATTAAGTATTAGTTCTTTTTACATACATTTGATTTAATCTGGTCTATGAGGAAGGGAAAGATTGTGCAGAAGTGTTATATTTTCGTTTAAAGCTACACTTAGCATGCATGTTAGCACATCACTGTAATTTTAGGCCTTGGCTGCTTATGAAAATAGCTAAGGTACACTAGATTAGTTATTAGTGCAGTTATCTTGCACAGCTTTTTTGATGAGAAATGGTGGACTGTTAACATAAGTGTGCACACAAAGACTTGAAATTTAGACAATGCCCTAAAATATTACTTTTTAAAGTTTTATTTTCTTATGTACATATTTTGGGTTCTATTACATGCATAGACTTTTCTCATGTTTGTTGCTTTTACAAGTATAACTCTTGTAGAAAAAGATTCATTTCTTGGAGGAGAAAAAAGCCAGTGAAATTTTTTTTAAGTTAAAGAAATCCTACTGTTTTCATATTACAGTAAGATGTTGGATTTTTGTGTTTTAAAATTGCTTATTTCAAATGATCTTTATTTCTTCCTAGCTGGCGAAGGAGTGATGGATACAATAGAAGATCTGACTGTCCCCATCCCTATGGACCGCTTGCGAGAAATGTCTCACCGTATGAACAATATCCTGACGAATCTGCTGGTAAATATGCTTTTTGTAATGGAAGCAGTCATGTGACTGGAATTATCTAAATGGCACAGAGCTTTTGTGAGAACTGGTATCAAGTCAATTTATGTGAGCAATTATTGATATCAAAGTCAATTTATGTGAGCAATTATTGATATCAAATTCAATTATATGACCAATTATTGATATCAAAGACAGTTTATTTCAGAATGTATTTACTGCATTGAAGCATTTGATTCTGCCCATGAACTGGGAAAAAAACTTGTTAATAAAACCTGATATTGGGTATTAATCTTGTTCAAGAAACATTCATTATGTATTATTATGTTGGATCATTTTCTATTGGTACATTATTAATGTTCATAAGTTTTGGAATAGCAGAAATATTTGCTTATATATAAAATAGTAAATTCAAATAAAATTTTAAAAAAAAAACAGGCCAGACAAATAATTCCATTGGCTGCCAGCTTTTGACATGAACACTGGTACTGTGATGGCTGAACTGCATTTACATCATCATGCAACTATTACACTCTGGTCATATACCTGGAACTACTTCTTAATGTGGATTCCTTAGTTGTTAGGGCTCAATAACTAAAACATGATTTTCTTTGCAGTTAATACAACTCGATGTACAGTTGGAAAGGTTTTGTTTTTGTGTTTTAGATTAAAATGTCGTTTGTTTATCCAAAAAATAAATGTCGCTGGGTTGAAAAGTAATGACGGATATTTATGTTTATGTAGTCATTCCACTTATGTTTATTTTATTCATATTTGTGTTTTAAAGAAAGAATATTCACATGTATTTATTCCTAGTGTATATGAGTGTGGTGTGAGACAGGGTTGATTGGCTGGGCAATGTACCTAGACTTAATGGTTATTTATCCAGGTTTCTTAAACTCTACCCAAATACATTATTGCGTGTTTTTCAGCAACAACATTGTAATTTTCATTAGAGTAAAACAGTGGCATTGATAATGTATGCTCAGGACAGCTACCAGCAACTTCATATAGAGGTTTCATCTTAATAGAACATTGACTGTTTGCATCACTAATCCCATAAATGTTTGACATCTTCCCATAAACCTCACTGAACACCTACATCATTACGAATTAATACAGAGTGCCCTTTTCTATTGAATTACATGATAAAATGGCAAGTGTCGCCCTGAAAGAGCAGGGATGTATGTAAGTCCAGTGCACCCACCTGCATGTCATAAGAAGCAACTAATCGGGACATCCTTGTCCTTGGATTCATAAATTGGTCCAAAAATATGCCAAACATAAAAGAGGCAACTAATAGGGACACCCTTGTCCTTGGATGCATAAATAGGTCCAATATGCCAGCCATAAGAGGTAACTCGTGGGGACACCCTTGTCCTTGTATGCATAAATGGGTCCAATATGCCAACCAGCATGTCATAAGTGGCAAGTAATGGAGGCAGCCTTGTTGTCCTGGGATGCATAAATAGGTCCAACACACCAACCAGCATGACATGAGTCCATAAATCACACCCAACACTTACATTATGTGTTACAAAATAATATAAAGTACCCTTTTTTATTGAATTGCATCATTCGTGATAAAATGGTAGGTGTCACCCTGAAAGGGCAGAGATGTAAATAAGTCCAGTGCGTTCACCTGCATGTCATAAGAGGCAACTAATGGAGCAGACTTTTCATCCAGCAGTGCATAAATAGGTCCACTGTGTCAATCTGCATGTCATGAAAGGCAACTAATGGAGGCAGCATTTTTGTCCTGAAGTGCATAAATAGGTCCAATGCACCAATCCTCTTGTCAATGTAATGGAGACATCCTTTTTTGACCTGTGATACATAATATGATAATGTTAATGCTGGAAGGTCTTGCCAAAACAGTTTCATCTCATCATGATGTTTGCAAACTGTGAATCATATATTTATTTGCAATGATGAAAAGAGTCCAGTCATATATCACAGAATGAAAGAGGTACAGTGTAACAGAGTTACAAATGGATGAGTTCCTTGTACAACTCCAATGGATGAATAATAACCAGATAATATTGACATGCAGACAGGTGTGAAGGCCAATTATGGCTAATTTGTTGTTATTTATTTTCATATCCATGTAGGTACTGCATATGGCTATATTTTTTCTTTGAAAACATTGTATGAAAGTGTCAGAATGCATAGAATTGTTATCTGATGCAAGTGTATTTCTGTTCAGATTAGACCTTTGTGAGAAGTTGACAGATGTCCTGAATAGACTTTGTCCAGACATTTTTCAGTCAGGTTACCAATAAAATATCAAATATGCAAACTTGTAAAAAAGAAAAAAACTATAGTTTTGTATTTGATTTGACCCTTCTCAGTCATTCAAATATCAGCCACTTTTTTTGGTTTACATGTCAAAGGTATAGTTTGAGCCTTTTTTATATTCTTTCTTCAGGGTATTAAAGCAAACTGTTTCAAAACCTAGATTTTGTTATTTCATTTCCAATTTGTTGGAGTATTTGTTTTCTTGCATTGGAATATTTTTTAGCTTTATTAATAGGTATATAGACAATGTCCTTTTTTTAGATGGTATATCTTGCAGAAAAGTCAAAAGATATGGATACAGACATAAAAGTCCTATTTATTATCCTAAATAAATCTGGATAAATTGTTTTTGTATGCAAGATGGGGTCATATTTTGGTTGCGGATTACAGATGGCCTAATTCATTTCAGAGTCAAATGCTTGTGTTGCTAAATTTAAATTAACATTCATCTGTATGCAGGAGGTACTACAGCAACAGTGAATGTGGGAAGAAAGCCGTTTTCTGTTGCATTTTAGTCGACACTTATCCCACCACCATCACTGAGTAGGTTGAACTTGTGCTGACAAAGCAAAGTTATTCACCTTGTCCAGTTTTAACACATCCTTGGAGGTGTATTATCAATCTTCTTGTTAGAAACTCCAGTGTACAACACATAGGGTTTGATTTGCTTTTATTAGATGTGGGATATTTTACATTTAAGTAAATAGAGACAAATGGATAGAGCTAAATGAAATCATAAGAGAACTTTGAACACATTTAAGCCGATTATTATATTGTAGAAGTGTAAAGTAGAAGAGAACTTTGAACACATTTAAGCCAATTGTTATATTGTAGAAGTGTAAAGTAGAAGAGAACTTTGAACACATTCATGGTAGGCATGTCAGTTTTTCTGAAAATCAATTATCACATTTATTAGCAAGATAATTGTTGTATAACAACAAAATTATTTCATATAATTCATAAATATCTTGGAATTATATGTTACTGTGCAAATATACAGGCATCTTTCCCAAGTGCAATAGAAATATATTTTTTCTTTGAGTTTGTGACCAAATTGATGAAAAATGAGGGTTGTACACATTCTAGCAAGTATACTTCAGTGGAGTTTACATCTGGTAGATCTTGAGGTGTACAAGTGGTAGCAATGTTCAGTCAATAAGGACTTGTGTTGCAAACTCCTTTTTAGTCCTTATGGACATGTGTTTCAGAAATTGTTTTCGGTCATTAAGGACTTTTGTTGAAGACCTTTTTTAGAGTTGAAGATTATCACAACTACATCAGAATGAATGGAAATGTGCCGCATTTATATAAGTTAACTTCATAAGTAATTTGTTTGGAACTTGTAACTACCAAGGTTCAGTCAGGTCAGTATTTAATGCACACAGGAAGAAAATGATGTGTACATTTAAATGATATTTTGATAAAACAGATGTTATAAATATGCATTCATTTGCTTTATAAGATTAAAAAATTGGAGAAAAAATTTTTGAGTCATTAGATGTATTCCCAGAGTTCCAGACTTCTGAGCAATTAGACTTCTTAAATTATACAGTACTTCATAGCTGCAGGCTTGCCATGTTGGAAGCTGATCTGAAAGAGTAGTTAGTCAGTTGAAACTTGATGATACCAGTCATTCTGATTTTAGCTGGGTCAGTCCTATTTTTAACATCAGATTATACCATTATCAGATTCCAGTTTTCTGGCAAACCCCTTGACAGATTGTCATTCATCTACTGACATGCTTGCTTGCCCCTTTGATCTCAGGGTCACAGTCAGTCTTAAGATATGAGTTAAAGTTTTTGGTAACTTTGAATTTGTTCATATTTCCCTAACCCCTCTTTAGATTTTCTTTGTATTTGGGATGAACCTTTATGACCTGTGATGAATAATCATGACCTGGGTCAAGGTCACACAGTTTACAGCGATGCTTTGATTGTGGACTTAACTTGCAGACCATGGCCTTCTTACTTGTATAATTGGACCTGATTACCTACTTTCAAATAATTACTCCAAGGCAAGTTATGAACATCATTAGGACAAATGCATTGTACATATGTGTATTGTGTTGTTTAAAAACTTGGAAATTGATGTCACTGGTTGATTCTTATGTGAAGGAAGGTAGATATGTATTATAAATTTGGAAACCTTTCTTTCTACCATTGAAAACAATTATCTTTATAATTCATTAAAGTCTTTTTGAATTGCACTTAGGATTCCATAGGCACTGTGCTCCTCTGACCTCCAGGTCTGGTGGATACAAATAATATCAAAGGGATAAAGTAAAATCATGTGCAAATTTTTAAATTTTAAACTATTTTCCATTAATTGGTTTTTTATGGGTGGCAATTAAACCTGTAGAACATTCACATCTAATCAGTTTGCCATTTTCACATTTCAGTTTGAATTGGAATTTGGTAATCTTTATAACATAGATATTTTTAAACACCAGAATAGGTCGAATTAAAAACTAGTTTTGGATTTTGTTTTTGTTTAGTAACTCATAAGATTTCTCCTGGAAGAGTTCTTTGATTTGATTTACTTGTAGTAATATGACATCTGTTTCTAAGGCTTCACTATCAGATATGTAACCTACTTATTGTCTGAATTGCACAACCGTTTTCCTCTGTAGACGTCATTATTACAATACATGTTTTGTATCAAGCACTCAAGTATGTGGCACATTTTGCTCTCGGCTAGTATTTACTGATAGACTGGTTGTTTGCTTTTTGCACTGTACAAACAATTTGATTTCTTGAAACTGAGTACCAGTTTTTTTTAAGTTACCACAATCCATCCAGGCAGTAATAACATCAGGGAACTGTGCATTGAAATTTTTGGAAACTGGTAAGATTTTAGTTCCATAGCATCAGTTGATTACAATATTTCCTAAAAAGGATAAAATAGTAAATTTGCCAGTCATGTATTTTTAATATTCATCATTGCTAATGTTGGAATTGAAAAGTAATGTAGGACATAGAAGTCAGTAAGTGGAAGTTAGTTTATACAAATTTTCTTAATTTACATGCATTTACATAATCTGAGTACACAAAGGAGAACATTTTTTTTAAAAACTTGGATAGATTAAAAGTATGCCCAAAAAGATGAAAAGGGTCCAGATTTGGGGATATTGGGCAAAAAATTGCAGGAAAGCCACAGCCCTGTACTCAAGGTGCAAAACAGATTTTCAGTTAAACACCTCTTTTCCAAATCCAATGGAACAAAATAATTTTTATCCATTTAAAAATTTTGTAAGAACCAATTTAATGCAGTCAGTTATACAAATTATGTAATTAGAATGTTCATTTTGTGTTGTCACAGATCCAGTAGAAACAATATATACTTTTTAAAGAATTATTTACCATTGTATATTATCTTCTACTTGTCTTGAAAATGCATAATTTTAAGACATGGCATATGTATGCACCAGATTGCTTCTAAGGAGTTGCTCTCTGCTATACACTGGATTTGCAATTAACAAGATTGATAATACACCTTCCAAGGGTGTGAGTTTAACTCAGATAGCAACTCAACACTGACTTGAACTAGGCCAGAGTGAATGAAAAAAGAAGGCAGTGTGTTTGAGTTGTAGAGTTCACGGTGTTGTCTTGTCTCTATCATCCAGGCGCAAACAAGGGCAGCATCCGAGCCGGGAGCATCTCAGGTCAGGGCAGTACTGATGATCTTGAACAGTTTGAAAAAAATTGCTGGCTGTATTGTCAGATCTTTCATGCATTTAGACATTATTTTACCATTGACCATCTTTTAAGTGTTTTTGTAACATACATGGTCAAGGGAGCACACAGTTATGGACAAAGAACTAAATTATGGACAGAATCTTTAATTAAAGACATAGGAACTTGTCTTGAAGTTCGATGTTAGACAAAGAATTTAAGGAGATGAAATTAATATTTGTTCTTGAACAGATAGTTCTCTCTAAACAAAGCTTTAAGTTGATTGGTAAAACTTTTTGTACATTTCTCTTATTTTAAACTTTCATTAGAATTAAAGTAAGGAAAAATGGAAGAAAGAAATTGGAGGAAATAAATGAATGCAGAGCAAAGAAATAAAATCTAAGATCATGATAATGAAAAAGTCTTCAAATTATTCAGATCCTTTGTGAAAAAGTTAATTTGACCAGCCTGTTATGTTGTATTATACAGTATTTTGATCATTATGAAATTGTTTAAGTGCTGAAAGAGAAGACAATGAATTGTTCATTGCAATCAATCAGCCTACATTTTTTTTCCCCAAACCCATGATATTATTATTTAGTATTTGAACTAATAATTGGCCCAGCATAGCTATTAACAAGGTACAGTTCATGACAGATAGGAGGAGTTGAATGTGTTGGACTCTGGCAGATATGGAGAGGACAGCACAGTATACAATTACTTTTCAGGTTGAGAGGCACAGGGTAGAGGTGAAAGGTCAAACAAACAGAGGACTTTATTTTTTAGTGTGTATTTGCAGTGAAGTGTAAAAAGGAATTCTGCAAAATTGTACTTGCTCGTTGAATGAATTGCACGTATATTTTCTAACATGGGAAGATTATAGAACATAAATATGCTGTAAATAATATTAAAGATTTGATATTAACTATTTTAAGAACATAGGACAATATTTGAATGTTTGATTCCTTGTGTGAATAGAAGGCCCTTGTCCTACCATACAGCATTACACATCCCAAGTTTGGTAATGTAAATTTCACAACAATCAATACATATTTGATTCCTTGGTTCTATGTTGTTTTATTTCACTTCCCAGTTTAATTCTGTGTAGAGGCCTCTCCGTTTTTCAGCATCTGAAACCATTAATATCTTTTTGAAATAATGATAACGTATCTGTTGGATAGTTGAACAGTCTTCTGCTTGTAAAAAAGACTACTGCGGCTAGTAGGCAGTGGTCTGGTTCTCATGGTGTTTATGTTCTGCTTTGTTCCATCGTAACAAAAGTTGTTAATGTGGAAAATTGACATTTATCAAAACTTCTATACAACTTGCTTGATTGTGTACAAAGTTTGGTTGAATGTTGGTAGTTGCCCACCAGAAATGAAAATATCTCACAGCCCAATGGACAGAGTGAAGACTGTATCCCTCAAAATGTTTATAGACACATGGACATAGACAAGAGTATATCCCTCTGTATGTTTATAGATAGATGAACATAGTGAAGACTGTATATCACTTTGTTTAGGATAAAAAATTGTGTTTCTGGTCAACCGACCATCCCTGTTTCTCATTGCTGACCCTATCACTTTTTTCCACATTGGTGAAAAAAATAACCTGCCTACCCTAATTGCAGTAGGAAACATGCATGCATTTTTTTATTTTGGCCTTATAGACAGATGGGCATAACAAAGTCTATCCCAGTTTATTTCATACCAGAGGAATAATAAGTCCATGTTTGAAGAGTGCTGTGACTAGCTTTCAGTATTGGCTATATCTACTGCATAAAGTTTATCCAAGGAAGAATTAATGCTTTTTTAGTTCCCATCATACTTGTTCTACATATACAAATCTCACTTCATTTACACAACTTAAAATTACAAGTTAATAGTGACTAAATGTAACTTATTATATACCCTATATGGGGTTTTCAAAGAGGCCTATTTACTTTTCTAATCCAGCATGGTCTTACCCTGAGCACATTCCTTAGTTCTAGTCCAACCATGACTGTTGAATAAACAGTCTTGAATACTTTGCTGTGTTTCATTTAATTGTTTAATTTGTTAGTGCAGGTCTGCTATTCACAAATTACAAGTCCTATCCTCACAAATTTTCACCTCGGGTTATATTCACAAATTGTTGGTTCAGGTTCTCTGCTTATAAATTATTGGTCACATCTCTCAGCTAATAAAGTATTGGTCTAGTCTCTGCTTAGAAATTATTGGTCTGGTCTCAGCTTAGAAATTATTGGTCTAGTCTGTCTGCTTAGAAATTATTGGTCGCATCTCTCTGCTAATAAAGTATTGGTCTAGTCTCTGCTTTAAATTATTGGTCTGGTCTCCGCTAAAAAACTATTAGTCTAGTCTCTCTGCTTGCAAATTACTGACCAAAGCCCAGTGTTCTTGACATACCAGCCTTAGCACTCTGTTGTTAAAGGTTTCCTAGCACATCCAAAAGTTGAAGACTTAAAATTCTCAAATTTCACTAATTTTTTTTTTAGACAAGTTTACCCACAGTACTTGCTAGATCTTAGTCAAAATTTAAGGTTGGGGCTTAAAATTGGACTCTTCAAGTGTTTTGTAAATACTTGTCCCAATGCACTATTTCAGCATGTTCAGTCCAGCATAACAATAAAAATAGATTTTTGTATTTACTTTTTTATGCATTCAGCAGGTTACAAATTTTCAGGTATCTGACACAGTCATGTTCCATTGTTAAAATGTTAATACCAGTGACAGAAGGAGCTTTGGTGGTTCAGAAGATAGCATGCTGGACTCCGAACTAAAAGGATGAAAGCTTAAATCCTACCATAGGATGCAGGTTTAAATCCTAGCATATGATAAGCCCAGGTTGGCTAATGCAGTGTATTGGTATGGGACTTAACTGCAGTTGCCTTCACATAATAGCCTAATAGTATTGCTGTTCCCTGAAACAAAACCAGTTTCACAAGAGACCTGCAATCATTGTTTGCAGAAAATACATGAATATGTTTATTGTCCAGTTTGCATATTGTTACAGTTTACAAAACAGCTAGTATATAACAAAACTTGTAGCAGTGTTTCTGTTACTTTTCATACATCTATCTGTTCTTGGTTGTTTTTCATGGTTGAAATTTTCACTTAAATGGGATTATGAAATGGGAATATACCTGAGTGAGATGGTTATCAAAATAACAGCCTAAATGAGAAATGCTAATGTTGCTACACTTAAAAGTAAATCCACTTGTCTTGCACATAAGTTTGCAGTATTTGCTCTTTTGCCCCAAAATAACTTTGTCTTTATTTAGAGTTCTCCAAAGCCGAAAATCTCAAGCCACTAATCTGTCCTGCCGTTATCGTCTATATGATTCATCTGATTGGCATGCTGTGGATCTGTGCAAATGAAATCATTTTCCTTAGTGTTTATAAAAGTGCCATTTTCTTAGGAATCTTTTATCTGCAAGGGACAGTCATCTTGGTTTTAAAGTAGATTTGCATGAGACAATATTAGACATCAATCCTATGACTATTTTTGAAAAGTTTCCATGGTCTGTTCTCAAATCTAAAAAATTTTAGTGGGGTGGGTTGAATGCTGGGTGGGTGGGATTGATGCATATAAATGAAAGAGGGAAATTTTTTAAATTTAGAAATGTAGGGCATGCATATTTTATGCACGTTTTTTCTGCAGAAATGTTTAGAAATTAGTGTGATTCCTGCAATTGCACATCCATTAATAGACCCATTTTTTACATCTGGTCTGATTTGGAGAAATTAAGGCCTCTCATAAAGATCACCTCTATTCCTGCAATCTTGGCATCTTTTTGTTTTGTGAATCATTCGATTTCTCTGCCACAAAAGGTATTTCTGTTATTGAAATTTTTATTTTGATACATATAACTTCATATTTCAACTCCTGATCTAGCTGTATGCTTGCCTAAAAGGATTATTGCTGCCACTGCTGCTGCTGCATAGAATTAGGGAGCATACTTGTATCGAGTTCTTTCATTGCATGACAGCATAGTTCTTAAATTTAGCATTGTGACAAACTTCATCAAAACTAAAAACATAATGAAATAGTTTATAACTGTTGAGAATTACTACTTATGTGTGACTGTGTTATGAGAATTTCCATGGTATGCAACATATTTTTTCATGTATTAACACATTCCTAATTTTCTGGAAAATATTCCTTAGCAAATTAAAAAAAATAATTACACACTATTTTGATGTATATATGTTCATGTATACTTGACTACAAGTCTCACTGCACAGTGCACAGATCTGCTGTTGCATAATGCATTAGCAGATCTGGGTCTGTGCAGTTGGTTAGGAGTATTCAGCACAACAAACAAGATAGACCCTGATCTGCAGGCACATTATGCTATGGCAGATCATGATCTTAGTTGTTTGCAGTTTGACTTGACTTATAAGTGAGTATATATGGTATTTCAACAATATATTACTTACTGTGACTTAATTTTACAGCTAAGACTAGCTACTTGTATCATGTTTTCTTGATGACAGACACTGGTTTGAGATTTTCTATAAAATAGGGAAAACATGGAGACCCCAGAAGAAACCTTTGACATTGGATAGTCAGTCATTTATCCTTAAATTCTTAAATTACATGTTCTTGTACTGGTTATTAAACTTGGGACTGCAGAAGTGGAAGCCTAAAGTTTCAGAGAGAAAATCTAGAATCTAGGATGGGATGAGATTGGAGTAAAGCCATATACAGTGGGTTTTTTTGTGTAAAAGTCAGGTATAAAAGGGCAAGGCTGCTGTTTGGAACTCAAATTAAGTGATTGTTTAAAACTTAATAAAATGAAAACACTCTTTCTTGATCCCAGTCTGTTTAATCTAACATGATACTGGCCAGCACGCATTATTACAAAAGCTTCTTGTCACTGAAAAAATCAGACACATGTACAAATGACGTTCATTTTCAGTTTGGCATATTTACTAGCACAACATAATCTGAAGAAAATTTAAGTGAAAAAATGCATACAATTCCAGTTTAAATTTTGACATGGACCCATAGTTTGAATTTGCTCTTTTTCACTTTAGTTTGATGAGAAAACAAGCATGTCAGAAATTTTCAAGTTGTGTAGGGGCAGCATAATAATAATAATGTACATTTGATACTAGAGAAATTTGCACCAAAAAAAACAAGTGTCAGTATTGTCCAGGGACATTTTTACTTAATGTCTTTTTATCCCACATCCATATTATTTGGAAGAGGAACTTATTTACTTGTGTTCTTTTGTTATCACATACCACATTTACTTGTGTTCTTTTGTTATCGCATACCTCATTTACTTGTGTTCTTTTGTTATCACATACCTCATTCACTTGTGTTCTTTTTTATCACATACCTCATACATTTTACTTTTGCTTAAGAACTTTTGAAGGAATATATGAAGTGATGCCAAACTTGGTATGAGTTTTATATGAAGAATACCTAGGTCAATTTATTTTTAAAACCCTCTTGGGTGGGAGTGGGGTGGGGATTAAATTTGAGTTGTGGCCCAGGTTTGACTTGGAACTTGGCCTTTGCATTAGGAGTTTTATTTCCACTCCATAACTTCAGTAAACAAATGTAGTCTGAGGCCCAGTATAGAAAACTTTGTAAACATTTTGTAAAATATGATTACACCAATTACGGCCCCTTTCTGACTTAGGACTTTGCCATCAACTATTTTTCAATTGTACACCATGTTGGCTAGAGTATGGGGGTTGTATAGATGCATTTCTTGGTATGATATGCACACGTCAAATGATACCATCCTACGAAACAAAAGTTTGCCATTTCTATAGGCATCAGAAGTGTTTGATTTCCTTCTATCCTTGTAATCATTTAGAGGAGTTACGGCACCTATTTGCTAATTCCTCAAAGTTTGGTCTGCAGCTTTAGATTGACGAGACCTTGCTCAAGTTTGATAGCCAGTGTTCCACAACATCATTTACTTGAGTTTTTCCCCCTGATCTTCTCCCCATATGACTTGGGTTATCACAAGCATGAAACTTCACAACTTTGTTGGATTTCAGCATTCCACAACACTAGATATGCCCTTTGATTATGTGCCCCACTCCGCCAACTTCAGTTTCTGCAGCATAGCTCTAATACATTTTGTTGGTTTCAGACCAAATTAGAAATGGGGTTTTATATTGGCAAGTGCTTGAATGAACTTGATTTCCAGCATTACATGACATTTACAGGAGTCATTGGTCATGAATATCCATCATCCTGACTTGGGTTTCTGCTACTTTACTTTACCAAGAATCATTGAATTTGAACCATATTTGGCATGCAGCTTAATACTGATGAGACCCTAAATAAATTTAAACTCCCGCATTCCACATAATCATTTAGAAGAGTTGTCCTCTGATTGAGCAGTTTTCTTTTGGTTTCTGTTCTATAACATTGAAGAATGTCAGATTTTTAACCAAATATTCTTCTTCCTGTACATGGATGAGACCTTGAATGATTTGGTTTTCCAACATTCTACATCAGTTTCTTGAAGAGTTTTGTCCTTTGAATGATTCAGATTTCCAGAATTCCACATCATCGTTTAGTTATGTTCCCAGATGGCCCCTTCTGACTTGAGGTTTCCCAACACAAGTTTCTTATTTTAACGCCCTGCCAATCAAATAGTCATGAGCTGGGCTTTTTTTGATGTGTCCATTGCTAATAGTTCTTGTTTATCTTTTACTTCTTTTAACATGCATTTCTTATTAAGTATTATTCAATGGGTTTTTTTTCTTTTTGTTTTTTTTTGGGGGTTTTTTTTGCATGAAGACTGGGCTTTGGTTTTCTTATGATAAGTTTGTATCACCTTTGAGCTTGTTAATTCTTCAACAGCTCGGTCCTTACACTTCCACAAGGCTTCAATCTGCTTTCCTCCCACCTGTGTGGGGTTAATACACTGAGTGGGTTTGCTTCAGTGCACTTCACCTTTATTTGATGAGTTAGTGAAGGTTTTATGTCATAGGCACGCCATTCTAGTAATATTAAAGTTGAACTTTTATTTTCCATCTTTCAAATGCCTGTTTGATGGGTTTTTAGTATGACATTTTACTGGTGAATTATCTGTCAATTGACAACAATTGGAGAAGTGGCATATTTACGACATCATTTACTCTTGCTGTACAGTAGGGTTGATGTGGAACTACAATGTGTCATCTTTTACTCCTTTTGTACAGTAGGGTTGATATGGAACTACAATGTGACATCATTTACTCCAGTTGTAAAGTAGGGTTGATGTGGAACTGCAATGGGACATGATTTACTCCTGTCGTACAGTAGGGTTGATATGGAACTACAATGTGACATCATTTACTCCAGTTGTAAAGTAGGGTTGATGTGGAACTACAATGTGACATCTTTTACTCCTTTTGTACAGTAGGGTTGATATGGAACTACAATGTGACATGATCCACAGTATAATATTTCATTCAAAACTGGCAAATTGGTCGTATAACATGATGTAAATACCTACGGTAAAGAAATCTGAAACAAAGTGTCACAATTATTCCCACAAGAAAGATTAATGAGAATTGAGATGTCCGTCTGTTTATTGAAGAGTTTTATGTAAATAATTAACTTCTACAAAATACCTTGCAAGTCAAGTTGTTTGCACCTTTCTTCAAGTGCTGTGGAATTCATGGTTGTCAGATGGTGTTATGATTTGTGTCATATTTGATTGCTAAAACTTCTATCATCAATGCACCACATTATACCATGACAGGGTACAGTTGTTCACACCAGATGAATAGTAATAGTTTCTTACCTGTCATGATGATTTAAGGAAGTTACAATGAAATAAAATGCCAATTCAGACCTTATTTTTACTTCATACTTGACTATAATTTTGTAAAGAATTTATTGAAAACTATGGCACACATACTGTTTGTGTTTGTGAGTGCAAAACTATGTCACATGTACTGTTTGTGTTTGTGAGTGCAAAACTGGAACATGTACTATTTGTGAGTGCAAAACTGGAACATGTACTGTTTGTGAGTGCAAAAACTGTAACATGTACTGTTTGTGAGTGCAAAACTATGGCAAACTTACTGTTCATGTTTATGAGTGGGAGAGATTATAATTTCCACTTTATTCATACAGTGTGTTTGTTATTAATCATTTCAGTGTGAATACACCACACTAATTGCAAATGTTAATTTCATACTCCATGCTTGATCTGAGGTGCCCCAAGTGGCCAAGTGGTCTAAAGCACTCACCATTATGGATCACTGCCAGCTCACCTCTGTCTGCGTGGGTTCAAGTCTTGGGTTCGGCCAATGTGGGTCTGTGAGAAAGCTTGCCAGTAGCTTCTCGTGGGTTGGTGGTTCTTTCCAGGGTTTTCCTGGGTTGTTCCTCCACCATTTGTACTGGCTGCCATGTATAGCCTATCTTGTGCTGAAAAATGGCATTAAACCCTACAACAATAACAACAACTTACTGATATGCAACAGAAGTAAATGAATTTTTCTGCACACTTGAGATGACACTATGGGATATAAAACGAGGAATAATGTATGAACTAATTGACTCCTTGTAAGACATGATAATTGTGTGGGGGAGAGAGACTTTCCCACCAAGATCCTTGATACACGGAACACCATATCCCATCTTATTTCCACATCAACTTTACTGTATGCTGGCATACTGTATTCACATTGACATTTCACCAGTTATGAAGCAATTAGTCAATTACTTTTCTAACAGTTATGGTAGGTACCATGTATTTATTCACCCTAGATGGATAGCTGACATTTACTCAATTATTAATGCACCACCTACTTTCTTACATTTTTGGCAACTATTATATATATATAATACCTGTAAACTGATTACAAGTGTACACATACACTTTGAAAACTGTACTGGATTAAAGCCCTGGGTTTATCATAGAAAATATGTTGTATTAAATGTCAAACTGTCAGTGAGGTCATTAGTTGTCCTCATTCCTGGTAATCATTGGATTTCTTTAGAACAGCTGCAGGGCGGGCTTATAGGTAATGATAGTTCTTTGAGATATATTGTATACAATGCCTGTAGTTTTGCCTTGTCATAATAACCAGACAAAATAATTATCCAGCTTGCTACATATAAGTAGATAGATATTTTATTTATAACTATAATCAATGTTGATATTTATGTTGATATGAATAATAAAGGTAGTACAGTAAGTGTATGCACATCAGTTTGGATGCTCAACTAATCTTGAAAACAGACATACTGCAATAGCATGACTTTTGATGATTTTTGTAATATACACAAATGCAATTCATAAACATTACCTTAACATGGTAAACATCCAAACATTTTCAAGATTTAGATGGAAAATTCTTAATTGGAAAGCTGACCAGGCTTGAATTTCACCATAACTTAATTGGAAAGCTGACCAGGCTTGAATTTCACCATAAGTCTAGACCAGTCAAAAAACCTTGTGGCTTTTCTGCACAATTCCATCTTATGAAAAATTAAATGGGAGTAAAGGAGAAAATCAGCAGAAAATTGTAGAGACTCGAAAACACACTAGGCAGGGACCACATTTAAAGCATCTTTTTGGAACTGTATGGACATGAAAGAAGATTCTCATGCTTGAAAAGAAAAACATGAGAATGTTTCAGCCAAGAGTAAGTCATCTCATTTGATTCACACATAATGAACACTTTGCTGGCGGTTACGTGCACATGTCATTTGGAAAACGAGGTACATGTACATGCAGTTACAGCAGCTGTAGTATTTCCAAAGTGTTTTTCTGATCATTAGTGTAATTTAAGTTTAGGATCCAGCAATCTGATTGTTGGAATTTAAGTCCAAGTTAAAATTTATCAATCAGATGTCTTACGTCTAGACCTAAGAATCATGTTGGTGAAATTAAAGCCAGAGGTCTTAAATGTAGATACAACTTAAGACTTATATTGATAAATTGAGGTCCAATGTTTTAAATGTAGAGGCAGATGAAGAAATATTGGTGAAATTGAGGTCAAATGACATAATTTCAGTATACTGCATCTTTTTTTCGCCTTGCTGTTGAATGCAGTTGCATAGGTATCACATTTCTAGCAGTAATGGTAATGGTAGCAGTGGCCATGGTATTGTTGTCAACAAAGTAAAGATTGTGTTAAAGTTTTGCTGCATTCTGATATAATATTACCTTGGGCCATAAGTTTGTACACTGTCTTTCTAGTGTAAAGTTTCTACACCAATGTGTTAGAATTGATCGTCTTACTAGTATAAAGTTGCTACAATGATGTACTAAAATTTCCTGCTTACTAGGGTAAAGTTTCTATACCAATGTATTAGAATTGATCGTCTTACTAGTATAAAGTTGCTACAATGATGTACTAAAATTTCCTGTCTTACTAGGGTAAAGTTTCTATACCAATGTATTAGAATTGATCGTCTTACTAGTATAAAGTTGCTACAATGATGTACTAAAATTTCCTGTCTTACTAGGGTAAAGTTTCTATACCAATGTATTAGAATTGACGATCTTACTAGTATAAAGTTGCTAGTGATGTACTAAAATTTCCTGCCTTATTAGGGTAAAGTTTCTACACCGATGTAATAGAAATGACCATCTTACTAGTATAAAGTTTCTACACTGATGTACTAGAACTGACTGTCTTGCTTTTGAAGAACATTTTTGTACTGCAATATGTGTAGCTCCCAAAACAACAGGAGGCATTATTTGACTTTCCATGTTTTCATAAACTTCATGTATTTATGTCAGAATATTTGGAACCTGTTTTATTCAAAACTAGCACGTCGTCATAATCAGTCTTAATCTACTGTATGGCCATGGATCAATGGAGACCATGTTTGGAAAAATATTTGGGGGGAGGGCCAGAATAAAAGTATGGTCAAATAGGAAGTTAACAGCTTTAATTATTTGATAACACCATTTTGACGTCTCAGATATCGGACAACTCATAGATTGGTTTCTTGGCTCCCATCCACAACATTATAAAGAATCCTGGGTGTGCGTTGTAAGTATGTGTGTGTCCTATTAAGAGTTGTTCTTGCATGTCATTGCATAGACAGAGTGATTAGTTTTTGTTCAGCCTCATTGACCGATAATGACATTTGTTCCTTTGAAGGATTCCTTGTTACAAGATTGAATATGTACTTCAATGAAATTTGTTTTTTGGATCGCAATTTAAAAGTATTCAAGGCCAGTTGATCATCAGAACATAAATTTGTCATCACTGAAAACAAAATATAAAAATCGTCAGAGTTGTTTTTTATTTCTGCACAGCATTTTGTGACATCACCACAGGGTGAACACATTCTTCATTAAGTACGAATGGAAATGCATTGAAAATGAAATATTGCCATAAATTCTTCAACAAAGGAGACTGCATTCCTTAGTTAATGGCATTAATATAAAAAATTCAAGTGAAATGAAATTTGGCCTTTAATTCTCATTTTCAGTTTATATACAGTCTTTTAAATACTGAAAATAATGTGTAATTTTATGTTCAGAAATCTTTTAAATGTTCCTTGTATGAGCACAAATTAGAAGTATATTGCTTTGCATTATAATGTTTATATATTTGGCAAAATGGCCATAATAAAGTCATTTAAAAAGTCAGTCTTGTGAAAAATTATGTAAAACTCGGTAACATGATTACTCACAAGTGAATTACAAATGCAGATAACAGACCCAGATCTGCTTTTGCTTCATGTGCTGGCAGATCAGGGTCTCTGTTGTTTGTTCTATTGATTACTCCTAACTGCATAGACCAAGATCTGCTGGTGGATCAAGCAATGGTAGATATGGGTCTCTGTAGTTTGTAGTTGGACTTGTGATTATACATGGTAGTTTTCAGCGTTTTAGATTTTCAATTTAATATTATTGAAATATGCAGTTTCAACTAATATAAACATACTCTCAATGGCTTAGATGACAGCACATGGTGATCCTCATATTGGAGGAAACAGGAAAAACCTAGAGGAAACAACAGGCCTTAGTTGGACAACTGACTACACTTACACAAGGTGGAGCCAAGTGTTGAACTTGGGAACTTGGAGGTGTAAAGCAAGTGTGCTGCCGTTATGCTGTCCAGGCTGTTTTACATTTGGCAGTTAGCTATCACACCCAAGAATAAGCTTGTTCACACCTATATTTGATTTCAGAAGAGTCATAATACACATGTATGGCCAGGAGCTTTCACATGGTGTACCAAGTTTGTAAATTTTCTTAGATAACAAAATTAAGTTTTATGATTTTTTTAAGATTAACAAGCTTTTATTTGTTCCCAGTGGTTGATGTAATATTGGATTATCATTGAAAATGTGAAAGTAGAATGTTTTAAGATAAGTGTGAAAGAGAAATGGTCAGATGTATATACCAGTAATTCAGAAGCACATTCAGTTGCATGTTTAGATTTGTGGAAAACAAGATTTTGTTCATTTAATTAAGAGAAAAAAAAGAATTACTTAAAATGTTTTTTGAAATTGTTTTCAGTCAGCAGTAAATAGTCGAGATGAAGAGAGAGATAGACTAAGACGAGAACTGAAGATAGCACAAGAGGAATTGAATAAACTGCGACAAATACAGAAAGCTGCTGAACCTCTCATTAACAACCTGCAAGCTCGGCCCCAGAGTTTTGTGTCCGAGACATCAGTAGTTTCTGATTCCATTGATGAGAACCCAGAGGACGAAATCCAAACAGATTTGTCAAAATTAGGTTTGTGCAGAATAGTTATTGTGTCGCCTAAATATTTGGCAAATTCTAAAATACATAGTCATGTTTTTTGCAAATGTCAAAATTTGGTACATTAAGGTTGACAATTTTCATCAATAACTGATTGTCTTTTATGTACTTTGTTACTTCACTTAATATAAAATTATTAATAATTACAGTCCCACTCAACAAAGTTGTCAGAGTACTGTAGTAATCATGTCTTCACATTATTCAAACTAACTAGCCATTACAGTTAGGTTCCTGCAATACAGCTTTATTTTAATTTTTGGACTGTAACCAGATTTGGCTTTATATTGACCAGACTGCAGAAGAGTTCAAATTTTCAGACTTCTTTGTTATTATTCAGAGGAACACTGGCCTCAGTTGCTTCTTTGTCATCATTTAGCGGAGCACTGGCATCAGTTGCTTCTTTGTCATCATTTAGCGGAGCACTGGCATCAGTTGCTTCTTTGATTTCTTTGTCATCATTTGGAGGAACACTGACCTCAATTGCTTCTTTGTCATCGTTTAACAGAACACTGGTATTAATTGCTTCTTTGATTTCCAGACGTCTTTGTCATCATTTGGAGGAACACTGACCTCAATTGCTTCTTTGTCATCGTTTAACAGAACACTGGTATTAATTGCTTCTTTGATTTCCAGACGTCTTTGTCATCATTTAGAGGAACACCAGCCTCAGCACTAATTGCTTGTCCTCCTAACTATTCACAGCTTAACCTTACCAAGGAACGTTGGATTTCAGCCATATTTGGCATGCAAGTTTATATTGACAAGCCACAATAAATAAGTTCAGATTCTAACACTCCTCGAGTTAATTTACAGGAGTTGCTCCCACTTGTTACCTGTTTCGCTGATTTGGGGTTTTGCAGTATTACGTTGCCATGGATTGTGAGATTTCAGCCTTATCTGGCACGCAGCCTTGTAACAACAAGACCTAGAGGGAGTTCAGTTCCAGTGTTCCGCACTATCATTTAGAGGAGATGTGGAGATATAGCCCCTATTTACCCATCTTCATAAATCTGGTCTTTTGCAAAACAACTTTACTTAGGCTTTCAATTCGAACCATCTTTTTGGTAAGACCATGAATTAGATTGAGTTCTAGTATTTCATACACAATTTAAAGGAGTTATGCCTCGGATTGTGTTCTCCTGACTTAGCTTTTTTGCAGTACGTGTATTACCTTGCTAGGGATCACTGCATTTCAGCCAGCTGTTGCATGCATCTTTGTATTCATGTGACCTTGCACATTATCATTTTGAAAATTTATGATCCTATTGCCAGTCCTCATTACTTAGGTTTCTGCAGCATTACTTAAGCAGGGATTATTAGATTTGAATGAAATTTGGAATGCAGCTGTATATTGATGAAGCCTTCAATATGGTTCATTTCCATTGTTCCACATTATCAGTTAATAAGAGTTATGATCACTGATTTCCTGTCCCTGTAACTTTGGTTTATGCAGTGTAACTTTACTAAGTAATGTCAGATTTCAACCAGAACTATTTTTCTTGCTGAGACTTTAAATTGGATTTCCAACATTTCACTTCATGGTTTAGAGGAGTCATCACCCTTGAACATTAAGTTCCTAACTTTGGCTTCACAGTACAAGTTGCCCCAAGTAAATCTCCTAACATTGGATTCACAATACAAGTTGCCCCAAGTAAATCTCCCAACATTGGATTCACAATACAAGTTGCCCCAAGTAAATCTCCTAACATTGGATTCACAACACAAGTTGTCCCAATTAAATCTCCTAACTTTGGCTTCACAATACAAGTTGCCCCAAATAAATCTCCTAACTTTGGATTCACAACACAAGTTGTCCCAATTAAATCTCCTAACTTCATGACACTAGACACCCCATCCCCCACCCCCACCCCCGGTTAAACCCTCAATTAAATAAAGTTCCTAACTTTGGCTTCACAACACAAGTTCCTCCAATTAAATCTCCTAACTTAGGCTTCACAACACAAGTTGCTCCAGTTAAATCTCTTAACATTGGTTGCACAAAACAAGTTGCCTCAATTAAATCTCCTAACATTGGTTGCACAACACAAGTTGCCCCAATTAAAGATCATCGCTATTAAAGCCCTGTCAAGCAAATAGCAGAGCTCTTTCCATGCACCAATCACTAATAACTCTATTTTCACCAGTTACTTCAATCTAATTTTCTCAAATTTAATAAAATTGTGTTATGCAATAACCATAATTTAATTTTCATGTCTTGTTTGCCAGTGTTGCCCCATCTATTTGTAAACTAAATTGTCTGGTGACAATAATCATCGTACAAGATTTGCATGAAATAGATCCTAATGGTGATTTCAACTTGATAGTTGTATGGATAGACTATCATCAATAGACCTAATGGTGATTTCAACTTGATAGTTGTATGGATAGACTATCATCAGTAGACCTAATTGTCATTCAACTTGATAGTTGTATGGATAGACTATCATCAGTAGACCTAATTGTCATTCAACTTGATAGTTGTATGGATAGACTATCATCAATAGACCTAATGGTGATTTCAACTTGATAGTTGTATGGATAGACTATCATCAATAGACCTAATGGTGATTTCAACTTGATAGTTATATAGATAGACTATCATCAGTAGACCTAATTGTCATTCAGCTTGATAGTTGTATGGATAGACTATCATCAGTAGACCTAATGGTGATTTCAACTTGATAGTTGTATAGATAGATTATCATCAGTAGACCTAATTGTCATTCAACTTGATAGTTGTATGGATAGACTATCATCAGTAGACCTAATTGTCATTTCAGCTTGATAGTTGTATGGATAGACTATCATCAGTAGACCTGATTGTCATTTCAACTTGATAGTTGTATGGATAGACTATCATCAGTAGACCTAATGGTCATTTCAACTTGATAGTTGTATGGATAGACTATCATCAGTAGACCTAATTGTCATTCAACTTAATAGTTGTATGGATAGACTATCATCAGTAGACCTAATGGTGATTTCAACTTGATAGTTGTATAGATAGACTATCATCAGTAGACCTGATTGTCATTTCAGCTTGATAGTTGTATGGATAGACTATCATCAGTAGACCTAATGGTGATCCTAAGTCAATAGTTGGTATAGACAGACTATCATCGGTTCGCTAGCATATTTGTAATATCTGCCATTATTCAGATTTGAATACAGTGATGCCCATGATCACCGTAGGAACATGCAGGTGTTGCATGGTATTTTCTTGTATCTTTACAAAAAGAATTTAAAAGAATACAGCCTTAATTAAAATGGTGCAGGATTTCTTAATTTTATTGATGGGAGATGTTAATAGTATCAAAGTAACCTTATCACCAAAACTTTTGTTTTAATTATACAAAACTATAAAACTAAGTTAAAAGTATTCTTATATACTAATGTTATAAAATGATTTTTAATCTATCACCCTCTCTCATAGAATCAGACGACCAAGAAGCAGCAGCAGCTGAGATCGAAGAAGCAGCTGGGGAGATTGAGGACACTGTGCATCAGAAGGAAGAGTTCAGAGATGTAAAAGCCAAGTTTGAGTTGACTTCTGGCACTGAGGCTGTTGGTGAAGTAATTGACGAAAACGCTGCTGAGAAATGTCAGTCATTGTCTGAAGCAGAGGAGGAGGTTGATGAAGAGTTGGAGGGATCATCAGGCCCTGTTGCCCAGGAGATACTGTGTGAGATTGAACCTCCTGAGGAAGAAGAACTGCAAGACTTGGAGCCCCTTGTGATACAGTTTCTGGATCCGAAACATTGTGGTGAATCTGATACTGACAATGTGGAGACCTCAAAAGAGAATGGGCAAACTGGTGTAAACATTATCACAAATACCTCAGTGGAAAATGTTGACGATGTTCAGCAATTTCAGAAATTAGAAGGCCAAATCCCTTCATTAATGGGAGGGACATGTGATAATAAAGAGGGATCTAGTACAGAAGAGAAGGAGAAACAAATAGAGGATCATCTTAATGAATTCCATGATACCACAAACAAATTGGATGGTCAGGAAGGAGATGAAGAGGATGACGACAATAGATACGAGTCTTCAGATGATACTGTGTTAGGCTCTGAAAAAGATCTAGAATTGGATGCAAACCAAGACATTAAGGCAATAGAAACCGAATCCAGGACATCACATGATGTTGATAGTTTGAATTCCCAAAATCTTGACAATGTATCTGAAATTTCTGAATGTAAGTCAGCATTGAGAGATGGAAGAACAGTGGATGGGACATGTTCAGAGGAGGGAAGAGAAGCCCAGCTGACTGAATTATCAGAGAATTATGGTGATATCCAGGGAGAAAATGCACATAACCAGACCACAGATATAGATTCCTACAATGAGGAAATTTGTGAAGGAGAGGGAAGGAATACCTCAACAGAGGAGCCAGCATCTGAAGTTAAGAATGCTGCATCAGAATGTAGTGGTCTGGAACCACATTTGTGTCCACCAGTATCCACTACAGATAACTCAGTGACTAGTGAGGAGGCAACTACAAGTCCTGTGGAAATATGATTCAGCAACGATGCAGTTATGTCTACTTTGTATCGTGTGAAAGAAATTTGCTAAGTGATGAATATGAAATGATTGCTGCAATGAATGATGTGCATCAATAAAATTAGTAAAATGGTCATTTAACAGATGGCTCATAAAATGCTGCATAAACAGACTTCAGTTAACAACTGTTGTGGATAAGCAGTTAAAAGTGTCATAATCCATTCTTGGTGAAATGTCTGTGTGTACCTTCTTCACAGTAATATGTAAAATGGTCCATGAGATTTGCAACTGCCTTTGTACATTACTTTCTGGCCTTAATGTGCATTTGCAGAGGAACTGCAAGTTGTCATGAAATACAAAGAAGGAATTAGAGCTGGGAACATGGAATAAATTGTGCTAAGAATTCAGTAACTTTGGTGTGTATCTCAGGCCTCTGCATGACTGAGAATTCTGAAGGTTTGATTATTTTGTAAATCTGTAAGTTCAGCAGGGCTAAGGTATTGATTGCTATATTTATATGATGTTATTCCCACTTGATTATAAGCCTACCCTACAAATGTTGGCAAATAATTACTGAGGATTTCAGTGTCTCACAACATCACCCCCACCACCCATGATTTTTGAGCAATTATATTGTTTGGGGGAGAACAACTATAATCTGTCTTTAAGAAACACACCAGTGCACATGTTCTTAACAAGTCAGGAGTTTAAGTTGGGGATCGGGAGAGTGTCATTGCAAGATGTGACATTTTCCAAAAAATTGGAATTCAGCATAAATTTTTAGATTTACTGGTCATAGAGCTTTCTGTTTTCTGCCGTCCATCATCTATCCATTTGTTAGCACAAGTTAGTTAACTTTAAGTACATTCATCCCATGGTCTTGTTGGTATTACATGAAAATGGAGGTGGTAAGAGACCCGATATGCCTGCCACAGTGGCAGTCTTTAAAGTCCTGCTTTCACTATTATGCCTGATTGGATGGTTGTGGTGATGGTTTTTGTTTTTTAACATAAAGATTTATTACGGTGTCTAGTTGACCCTAAGTCAGAATGTTGCCGATGTCACCTCCTGTATGACTGCCATGGTTGCCATCTTAAAAATTTTGTCATATCTACTCCTGTATGGATGATCACATCAGCATATGGTTTTCTCCAGTAGACTTCTTGTGATGTCTAGTTGGTCCAAAATGAAAGTAGTGCCAAGCAGGATCCAGTACGGACATTACACTATGGTGGCCATCTTGAAAATATTGCTGTCACTATTTCTTCTGGATGGATGGCCATATTGACATGGCTTTTCACCAAAAGACATGTCATAGCTAGTTGGTCCTAAATGAAAATGGTGCTGATGTTACAGCCAATATGGCAGACATCTTGAAAATCTTGTTTTCACTATTCCTTCCAAATGGAAAGTCATATTAAAATGATGTTTTCACCAAAAACCTTCCAGTGATGTCAGGTTGGTCCTAAATATAAATGGTGTCAAGTTGGTCCTAAATATAAATGGTGTCAAGTTGGTCTTAAATATTAATGGTGTCAAGTTGGTCCTAAATATTAATGGTGTCAAGTTGGTCCTAAATATTAATGGTATCAAGTTGGTCCTAAATATAAATGGTGACAAGTTGGTCCTAAATATAAATGGTGTCAAGTTGGTCCTAAATATTAATGGTGTCAAGTTGGTCCTGAATATAAATGGTGACAAGTTGGTCCTAAATATAAATGGTGACAAGTTGGTCCTAAATATAAATGGTGTCAAGTTGGTCCTAAATATAAATGGTGCTAATCTGACAATTAATATGGCCAATATGGCAGCCATCTTTAAAGTGTTTTTTTTTTTGCTACTCCTGCAAAACAGAAAATGATACTGCCATGGGGTTTTCACCAGAAGACTTTGTATGGTGTCTGGTTGATTCTAAATGATAATGATACCAACATGCCATCATAAATCTCCACCATGCCAACCATTTTGAATAATTTTGATATTGCTTCTCCTCTTATCTGTACAGTCCTATCATCATAAAGTTTTCACCTAAGACTTGGTATGGTATCTAGTTGGTCCTAAATGAAAACGTGCCAATATTACATCCAGTATGGATGCTTTGATGGCCCCCATGAATATCTTGTGATTACTGCTCCTGAATGGAAGATAATACCAACATTAAGAATAGCAGAATATGTTTCAACACTCAGTAGTTAAACAGAAAAAAAGGGTCTGGATTTATGGTAATTCTTTTCAGCCAGTAAAGTGTCAATCCCTCCTTATTTCAAATTAAGTAGAGTAATGTCAGTATTATCAATGTTTTTTGTTAATGTTCTGATTTAGAAAGATGAAAGTTGATTCTCTTTATAGAGAAATTAAATGACATAATTGGAATTGTCTTGGAGTTGCTGCTTTTTTAGAGGCAGGAAAATTAGGTGGGACAGTGATGGGGCTGTAAATTCATGATGTCTGAAAAATGTTGTGGCCATAGCAACAATGTTCACCACCAGTCTTTAGGCACATGGTATTCTAAATGAATAATTGTGTTTTTTTAAACAACCACACCAGTCTTAAAGCCCATGGTCATTCTAAATGAATAATTATGATCTTAAATTACCACACCAATCTCTAGGCCCATGGTACTCTAAATGAATAATTGTGTTTTTTAAACAAGCACACCAATCTTAAGGCCCATGGTCATTGTAAATGAATCATTATGGTTTTTAAGGACCACAGCAGGATTTTAATGGACAGTATTGAAACATTGTGTAAAATCATGACCCCTACAGTCGTCAAAAGATGCATCCTCACTAGGCTATTACCATAAATGTTAGTGAGTTCACTAGTACAGTAAGCACTATTGTATATACAGTTCTTTTTCTATACCTTTATTTTTACATTTGCTTTGTAATGGACAGGCTAATGACAAAAGTGGAATTTTGCCTCAGTTTGACTTTCAGTTCTTACTGAAATCATTATATTTAACATCATTACATTATTTGCACGTTAGCGATACACAAAATATAAGTCCGAAGGCAAAGTTGGTTTTTTGAATAAAAATTTCACAAATTAGATTTAATGATCACTAATAATTTGCTTTGTGTAAACTTTTCAAGTCATGGTATATTTTCAGTAACACATTTAGACATGTGGAATGCTTTTCACCATTGCCCATTTTGGTTAGACATGCATGGCAATTCTAAAAGTACAGCTCAAAAAACACACCTGAGGATACTTCAAAATCTCCGAGTGATAGTTATTATTTCAAAATCAATCAAGTAATTGTCTGGAAATTTACAGAAATGACTTTTGTCTTTTCGTAAATCTTAAAAGCAACTGTAGGTATCTGTATACTGAATAAGTCTTGATGTGAAAAGTTAGAGTATAAAGTCTTTGTTTTGTTGATTTTAATGGGATATGTAACACATTGTTGGCTGTTTTATGCTAAGGAAATGAGAGCGAAATGCATTTCCAAGGAGATACCATGCAGCTGACACATGCTGGCCTCTGCGCAGGTATCAAATCCATGACGTGCTGATCATAAGTTAGTGTACCAGCTGAGTTAGAAGTCCACTGAAACTGTGTACATTTTGTACACTCATATAGATGCCATATTTATATGAGTCACCAGAGCTACCGATGTATCCATTAAGATGCTGTTTAAATTTTTACATGCATAAAGATGCCATATTTATCATATCTGATGATAAGCATGTCTTCCATTTTTTATAGAAGTTGGACAAATATTTACTGAGTACACCATTGTCTGGTCATGAGCCCCCAACTCCCCATCTTCCTTTTGACTAGTTATTAGGCTGGCGCTGGCCCCCCCAGTTTTATCATGGGAGTAGGAATACTGTATGTTGAAGAACCAAAATAAAAGTATACATCACAATTTGGGAAAAAAACGCAATGAAGAGGCACTTGTAAGTTTGGAAATGTGCTTTAACATTGAGACAGTGATAAAATCCCATAGACATGAGCATAGTTTAGAATTTTCCTTGACCAGTATTTCAGACAAATGTCTCCTATTTATGAAACTTCATTTTTATTAAAAGTACAAGAAATACATGACATTTGCAGAAAATGACAGTAAGAGACTTGTAGGTACTATTGTAAAGTTCCACAAACGAGTTTCAAATCTTATATTGTCAATTAGTAGATCCTTGCTTTGTATAAGTATTAAATGAACAATTATTTATTTTGCATATGTATAAATGCACTTGTTATATTGAAATATGTTATGACTGACTTGTAACATGTAGCCAAGATTGACAGATGCTATATTTCTTGTT